>JABJVR010048621.1:0-23955 GCA_025773905.1 Chitala chitala
TGTGTGTGTGTGTGTGTGTGTGTGTGTGTGTGTGTGTGTGTGTGTGTGTGTGTGTGTGTGTGTGTGTGTGTGATTTTGCCCTCTGTTATTTAGTTTTTCATTGTGCTTCTTTGTAGTTTTCCCATGTCGTTTTGTGTTGTGTTTTTACCTTGTTTGCACTAGCCCTTTCAGTTTTTTTTTGTTTGTTGTTTGTATTTTGCTCTGGATTTTTCAATAACTATCTGCGAGTAGATATGCTTTGCCTCAGTGTCTCCTGTTTCTAAATACTAAAATTATTAATGTAATATTGCATGGAATATTATTATTATTATTATTATTAGTAGTATTAATAGTACACTTCAAACCTTGCAACCCCCCACAATTTATGTTTTAACATTTCTTCATCATTCATTCATATGTAAAGTTATACAATAATTAACCTAAAAATTGCTGTAATACAAACTGATAGTATGGTATGTTATTTTTGAAGAGTAATGTTCATTTTTTTATACATGGATTATATTAAATTACTTAGAATTTTAGTCTAGTAAATGAAATTATGACTGAAATGATTCAGAGACTACAGTTAACTACAAGAAACTGCGAAAAAATTAAGAAAAATAATCTTCAAATATTATGCTATGAATTGTTTTATAACTATTTGCAGACAGACTTGTATGATGTGTATACATGTGCTATATAGTAGTCAGTAAAGTTTTATATGTTCAATTCATCCATCTATTCGCCTTACTGCCTTATCCAAATCAGGGCTGCGGGATGCCTGGAGTCCATCCCAGGAGGCACAGCACCGGCCGGGGCAGGGCAGGGCAGGTGCGAGGTGATGGCACTAACCATCATGCAACCATGCCTCCTATATTTAATTCGATTAATTTTTAGATAAAGCCTTTGACAACAAAGTTCCTCAAAGTGCTTTACAAAATATATTATATATTATCAATCTTGCATGGTGATATACATTTTATTATATATACAACTCAGAAGAATAAAAGATTAAATCATCTTTATACAGTGCATTAAAGCGAACATTCATTTTAGACTTACTGTATTTTGCTGGTTTACTGGTCACTTCGCCATATATTTTTCACACTGTAATCTCTTCACTTTTCCATATTCACACATGATATTACACTTATATTCTCAAAATTTTGAACATTAAAATTCAGTTTCTACTTAACTAAAAGCTTACCTCTTTAGATTTCATGTTAAACTTTTTTGATGACGCATCTCACCCATTTTTGTGGAGCACAAATGTTCACAAATGAACATGACTGCTGTGTGCGCCACATTAATCTCAGCTATGCATTAAGACATGAGTGAAACAGAAGCCCTGTACATGGATTCCCACCAATGCGATGGCACTTACTGGAATATTCTTGTCTCTAGACAAGCTTGCTCTGTTTCCCTGAGGTACTGTTTTGGGAGTTTGACCAGCTCCCTGGCCTGGGTATTCTGGTTTTTTGCCACATTCTCCACGTTTGAGGACCACACTCTGTTTCTACCCAAATGTAATAGCATTAACATCTGTCCTTGGGTTGCACAGGGTATATAAAAAGGGTCAATGTAATTTGAAATGATTTTCGCTAGTTGAAAATCCACTCTGGATTTGTTTCAGACCCACCAGTTGGCTATTCTGCATTAAAACAGTAATGCATTTTCAGCCAAGAATAACATCCTGTGATGTTCTGTCTGTTATTTGTAGGTTCTAGAGCCAAGGTTCTATGTTTAAGATAACATTTCCTGCTACAATACAGGCTGCACTGCTGCACGAGCTGCTGTCCTTGACCCTCATGTATAAACGCCTAGTAATACCACTGCTGCCATGAAGAAAACATCTACTTCAATGATTCCCTTCAAAGAGAATAAGGAGGAAATGGATCTTAGCATAAACATGATGGCACCTCAAGCAGCTAATCGCTGTGAGAAGTTTATCATGCTTAATGGCAGCTTTCATGTTCTGCCATGTTGAAATTTGAACAGAAGCCTTTTCTGCTACATTGTGGATCAGTCACAGTGTGTCACACCCTCAATGTGCACATCACCCCTTAATGCTGTTTGCTGGAACAGTGCTCGTAAAGCAAAATGTATCATTACCACAAATCAGACAGAAAGACAGAAACAACAGTGGCCTTCATAGATATTACAATAAGTGGTTTAATTTAGAATGCATTTCTCAACATTGTATTTTACGTTTATCCTCTCACTGTGAATGTTTTAAACCATGATTATTTTTTTGGGTTAATATGTTTCTGCAAAATGGTGTATGTGTGTGAGAGATGTTCTGAGGCACTGACAGGTAAAAGTCATTTTAGGTGAAATTTCACTTGAAGAAAGTTGATATATTTATTTGGATTAAATAACAAAGGTTCAGGCATGGGACATAAATACACACTGTGATTGTCGTATCCCTTACAGTGTTAATCCTAGATACTTTATTTTGAAAGTTAAGAAAGTGTAATCATGCAGAAATAATATTAAGGCTGGTTTGGCTGGTGAAAATTGATACACCATCCTGGGTGGTTTCTTGGCATCTGCCAGTAATATAGCATGTGTGGTCTAATACAAATGGCCTCTATAAATCCTGCAAAGCAAACATATTCTGGTCAAAGTTTGTGTCTTAACAAGGGTGTTTCCACTGTCGTTGTCTAGGAGTTATTTTAATTTGCAGCACACATTCACAGCAGACACTTACCTCTTTGCCTGTGTGTAGTCCCAGTTAAATTTAAGTAAGAAAGGTATCGCTGCCTCAAATTCAGATCACTTGACTGAGTACCAGCTGACATTGTGTTGAGTACTAACAAGCAGTTTAAAGGAAACTTGGCTGTTTTCCACCAATGCTTACATTAGGTTATTATGTAATTACAGTATTCTTAACTTTTTGTAATTATTAGGATAATGGTATTAAATGGCTCAGTATCTTATAACTCCAGTTACAAACTTTAATTTAAGTTTTAAGATGCTGAGTATTCATGATGAGATGCTGAGTAGCTCAGAGATGGGCAGTGCTGGAGGCCCGTGGAACAGAATCCTCCCTGAGAAGTTTGATGAACAAGTGAGGAGAGAGCTGCAGAAAAGCGCACGTCCCAGACGTGTACCTGCGGTGCCACTCTTAGGAGGTCCCAGATGTTTTCACTGGAACCACAAAGTCTGACTGGAACTGCAAACAGTGTAGCTGGGGTTAACCTCCTTCTGTTATGCCATCTTACAGCTGTGGAAATGCAGGTTTAGGACATGAAGGAGGTGCTGTTTTTTGCACACTGGAATGAGGACACACCCTTGTCCTGGAACAGAGGCCCCATTATGTGTGGACACACGGGGTGGCAGGTGAAGGGGGGCACACACACCACACACCACTTTAACACAGTTGTCGTTTTCCTTCACACATCGCTCTTCTGTTTCTCCTCATCTCTGTGATGGAGTTATGTTTTCATTGTATCTAACATAACTGAATGACATTGGAATTTATGTAAATATATATTAATTTATACAACATCTACATCTCCATAATGAAGAAGTCCTTTAGGAATGTTTCGGAGCATATAAAAAGTTTTAAAAGTTTAACATAAGGAGCTAATCTCAAATATTGTATTTTTAAACATTTTGTGGATTTTTACTGACAAGATCTACCATGTGTATTAGAACTTTGGAATATGTATGAACAGATGTAACTGGTAAATGAGCAATGTAACAAAAATGGCAAAAAAAATCTAGGTCCCAAGTGAGCTAGAACTTACTTTCTTTTCATTCTCTTTGTTTTTCAATTTTTGGTAATTTTCCTTATTCTTAAATCGAGTCAAAACACGAGGACCTGTTATTCAGAAATGAGGTTTTAAAATTGATGATGATGACGATGATGATGAATTATTAGTAATTCTTTAGTAGTACATAATAGTGATAAAAATCCAATGATCATCATTCCTTCAAGGTTATATAATTATAACCCTCTGCTTTGAAGGTAAAGAGTTTTGAAGATGCCAACTCACACCATTCTTATGCGTTTGATCATACCTGCTTTTTATCTAAAGTAGGAAGAGTTTCTCAGCAAAATTGATGAACTTTTTGACCCACTTCTTAAAATAAAGTGTAATAATTTGTCAGTACCCTTTGGCTACCAGCACTTTAGCAGCAGTTGTGAGGTCTTAATTTTTCACAGCCAAGTGATGGATAGCTAGTATTTATTCACTGCTGGGGCTCTTGCAGGTGAATATGGCTTATTTTAAAGCATTACATATTCATACGCTGGGATATACCATTTAGGACTTGTATAATTAATGTGCCACAGCATGGCTGCTCACTCCTGCTTTGTTTGTAAACGCAGTTAAAATGGTGCTACCTGCAAAGCTAAGAGGCTTTAATTTTCTGTCTTTCCCCAAAATATTTAACCACTTTCCCCTTTAAAATGCTGCTTCATGCAATTAATTATACAACAAATCGTACTCAATGCAGGATTTTCTGTTCTACTGAACCTATGCAACCATCATTTAAGTGCAGTATATCTAACATGTTTCCTATGCATGAAAATGTCTCATATTTATGTTGGCAGAGTCTTTGTGCAGGGCAATGACCACATGTATGTAGACCAGAATAGTTTTGGGTGGAGGTAAGTGACTTCCACTGAAAAGAAGCACTTGACCTGAAATCAGTGCTGTGTGTCTGGGTGAGTGAATTTTGGCTCTGCGGGCACAGACGTATGGCCTTAAATGTTGACACTCAGACGAGTTTTCAGATGTCAATAATTATCCCAACCCTAGTGGGAGGAAACGCGTGCTCGAACGCCCTAAATGTCGTTAGGTATTAAAATAAAAACAACAAAGCAGGAAGTGTTAATCAGACTTTAGAAGTTGAGAATGCAGGCAGTTCTGTCTTTCATGTGTGCAGTTTAAACATTTATACTTTTTCTGGTGTTTGAAAAATTAAATAGTATTCCGTTTACAAAAAAAAAAAAAAAACTGGAATTAGGATGGTATTTTTTGTCTGTCACTGCTCATTTGTTTTTCTGTTCATGTGAACAGAAAAATTATATATACTATACATCTAACTTTTCATTATAGTCAAGATTCACTGAATGGAGAATTATGTGTAGTATACTATAAATCACAATTAACATAACTGTAATACAGTAAAATAATTTTTTGTGTAATACAGTGGTAATATAATTGTTCTAAAGCTGAAACATAGAATTTTTTTTTACTTTCTTTATATATTTTTTGTAATGTACTATAAAGTGTAGCGATCCCTAGATACTCAAACAAGTCAAAGGTGGTCTACAACATCACTCGATACTTAACCGTTAACGGGCATTCTTGATCACCTTAAGCGTTCTAGCATCGTGGCCCTGATGACATAAATGTTTCTTTCCAAGCAAGGTTGGTGGTCCAACATTACTTTTGAACCATTTATCATGTCACGGTTTCAGCACGGCAAGATCTGTTGCCCATTAAGATATTGTTGTGTACACACTGATATAATATCTGGGATAATGTAACATGACAGTCAAAATTATGGTCACTCTCAGGCTGCAAGTGTGCCTCCCTGCCAAGTACAGTAATATTACTGTAGCTCCATTCATGGCTGTCAGCAGTTCCAGGATCAGTGGAGAGCCATAACCACGCGGGAAAGAGGAAGCACTGAGCCAAAAGCAATATAAACTTTGTAGGCAGAGCGTGTGTACGAATATGCTGTACAAGTGTGTATAGTTATCATTTTTATCTATCTATCTATCTATCTATCTATCTATCTATCTATCTGTGTATACGTGTGTATGAGTGTGTATTTATATTTGTATTTTTTTTAAGGTTGTCTGTAAATAATTTAGAATAAATTTCAAATTATATGCTATTATCATGCATACAAAAATTATATATAATTAAAATATAATTAAACAATAGTCAGAGGTGCTGTTAAATTAACGTGTTGCTTTTAAGAAGATGAAGCCATGTAATCTTTGTAATATTAAAGAAGATGTTGCCGGACCAAGGCTGATCAGGTGGGGTTATTGTTGTGTATGTGTGGTTAGCGTTTCGCCGCCACAGAGCTGCTTTTAGCCTTGCTTCTGATCACATTCCTGAGCTCTTCGTGCTGCCCAAGTGCTCAGGCAGCACCATCAGCACAAATGCAAAGCTGACTGTAGACGCAGTAATTTCCCCTTCGGCCATGGCAAGACATTATTTTTAAATTATCTTGAAGAGAAGGGCGAAATGTGTCATGTGTGGGCTGCAAAGCTCAGCTCATGGGATTGATAGCCGATCCATAAAGTGCTGGATCGCACAATCACATATGGCATCTGTTGGTGCTGGTCCCTGGAGGCCTGGGCTGGGTTGGGCAGGTCTGGGCCTGGCCGGGCCTGGCCGGATGGACTGTTCCATCTGCATGGATGTCCTGATGAGGAGGGTGTCAGCATGACTTCACATTTTGTTTCAGTTTGTAATTACCCTTTATTTTGAGCTTCTAAGTGTCCCATGCTTGTTTAATTTTTACTGTGTGACTTGTGATGGTGAAGAAACAATGTAACTGACTTAACTTAAACTACAAGTAGATATTCATTGTTAAAATGGTTACTTTATACATCTTTATTTCATAATAAGCTGTTAGTTCTTTTGAGGTTTTAGTTTTTTTCATTTATTGTTTACAATTTTTATGCAAAGGCATTTGAAATGTCAATGAAGGTTGATAGGTGTGCATTAAAAAAGAAAGAAATTAAATAACTGTGATTTACGTCAGATTTGTTTCTGTTGAACAAGCTAGTGATAATAGAGGATACATTACATATTTGTATTTAGGACACCACTTTAGAAAATCATCTGAGAATTGTTATTTGCAAAGTACATAAAACAAATTATGAACATAATATGTTTGTAACAGCCTATTAGGTAAATGTTTAACATGTTCACCAAAAAAATTAACTGAAGGTTGTCTTTGTTCAAGAATATGCAATACAGATTAGTATGTTTTTGCTAATAACTGTGTCATAGTGTAAAATGCTTATAGAAAATTTGAAAGCTATAAATTCAAATGAGAAAAATACTTGGCAAACTGGTTAACAAAAATAAATCTGTCAAAATTCTTCATTTCATTTCAACAATATAATCTCCATTTAATAATTGTCCATTATACACTATATTGCCAAAAGTATTGGGACAC
This sequence comes from Chitala chitala, assembly GCA_025773905.1. NCBI lineage: Eukaryota > Metazoa > Chordata > Actinopteri > Osteoglossiformes > Notopteridae > Chitala > Chitala chitala. The sequence continues at coordinate 7,138 of JABJVR010048621.1, forward strand.
CCCTCCAAATCATTGGATTCAAGTGTCCCAATCTCCTCCATGGCCACAGGTGTATAAAATCAAGCACCAAGCATGCAGACTGCTTCTACAAACATTTGTGAAAGAATGGCTTGCTCTTAGAAGCTCAGTGAATTCAAGTGTGTTACCATGATAAGTTGCCATTTGTGCAAGAAGTCCAACCGTTAAATTTCCTCGCTAATAAATATTCCACAGTCAACTGTTAGTGGTGTTATAACACAGTGGAAGCAACTGGGAACAACAGCAACTCAGCCACGAAGAGGTAGGCCACATAAAATGACAGAATGGGGTCAGTGCATGCTGAAGCACACAGTGTGCAGAAGTCGCCAACTGTCTGCAGAGGCAATAGCTACAGACCTCCAAACTTCATGTGACCTTCAGATTAGCACAACAACAGTGCATACAGAGCTTCATGGAATGGGATTCTATGGCTGAGCTGTTGCATCCAAGCCTTACATCACCAAGTGCAATGCAAAGCGTCAGATGCAGTGGTGTAAAGCACGACGCTACTGGACTTTAGAGCGGTGGAGACGTGTTCTCTGGAGTGACGAATCACACTTCTATGTCTGGCAATCCGATGGATATGTCTGAGTTTGGCGGTTGCCAGGAGAACAGTACTTGCCTGGCTGCATTGTGCCAAGTGTAAAGTTTGGTGGAGGGGGGATTATGGTGTGGGGTTGTTTTTCAGGGATTGGGTTTGGCCCCTTAGTTCCAGTGAAGGGAACTCTTAAGGTGTCAGCATACCAAGACATTTTGGACAATTTCATGCTCCCAACTTTGTGGGAACAGTTTGGGGATGGTCCCTTCCTGTTCCAACATTACTGCGCACAAGTGCACAAAGCAAGGTCCATAAAGACATGGTAAGTGGGTTTGGGTTGGAGGAACTTGGCTGGCCTGCACAGAGTCCTGACTTCAACCCAGTAGAACACCTTTGGGATGAATTTGAGTGGAGATTGTGAGCCAGGCCTTCTCGTCCAACATCAGTGTCTGACCTCACAAATGTGCTTCTGAAAGAATGGTTAAACATTCCCATAGACACACTCCTAAACTTTGTGGACAGCCTTCCCAGAAGAGTTGAAGCTGTTATAGCTGCAAAGGGTGGGCCAACTCAATACTGAACTCTACAGACTAAGACTGTGATGCCATTAAAGTTCATGTGCGTGTAAAGGTAGACATCCCAATACTTTTGGCAATATAGTATATATACATTTATAATGTATACATCATATGCAAATAGTATACAAACCATTCCTCACTATAATCAAAAATATTTCTGTTCATATACAGTAAATCACTTGTAGCAACTTTGCAGGTGATAATTCTAGCACAGGGATGTAAAGCCTTAGATTCCTCCTGGCCATGGAGATTTCTATTCCTAACCACCATGTTTCTGCTGTTCCAAATTTGTCCAGAGAGGCCAACCAGGTCTTAGATTTTACTCCATGGTTTTATTTTACATTTTCTGGATGACTCTTTCCTGGGCAATGTCTGTGCATTGCTTTGTTCCTCTTTCAAGTGCACCAACATCTCTTTTGTTTGCAGTATTTTAAAATGTTTTTTAGCCCAGACATATGAATACATTTGCCTGTACACTGAAGAAAGAGGAAGAGTGACACATAGAAGCTTTTGAGAACAAGCACAAAGTTATTGAGACTCAAGGATGAAGTTTATGACCGAGCAAGTCTACAAGATGGCTGGAGCGGAAATCGAGCTGCTAAATCACATTAAATCTAGCAAATCGAGGTGCTTCTGGCAGGTGATGAGAGCACCACATGACAGCACTGAGGCAGCGTGATGACAAGGTTGTATGGAAAGGGGGGCCAGGAAGACAAAGTATATGCTGGTTTGACAACATCATGGTGAGGACTGGCTTGTTGCAAGATAGTCTTTCATGTACCAAGCAAAGGAAAGGGCCTAGGATGACTGACCCATCCGTGCTATCACCCGCCATGAAGCCATGACAACACAGCAACAGAGTGATGTGACATGACAGGACATGACACAACTGCCTGTGTACAGCAGCTGTATCACCAGCAGCACCGTAACTTAACCACCAAACTATAACATTATATCTTTTAACAGAGTGGAATTATGGTCTGCTATACACCCATTGTTCATACCTATTTTGTTGTGCTGGTGTAACTTACAATAGCACTATTCTTATACCGCAATCAAAATCTTATTAGATTTACCTAGCACACCAAATCAGTACTGTTAACCATTTTTTTACACACCTATAAAATGAGAACACAGTTTTGCCAGTCCTTTTCAGTAATGTTACGGCAGTCAAGGCATACTATATCAGTTTAGTTTTCCTGGTCAATGTCAGTCTAAATGTATTTATGAATCACACACACACACACACACACACACACACACATAAAATTATAGAAACAAATCACATTTAAAAGTAATATATTCATTCTAAACAGAGTAAAGATTAATGTAATTGCTTTATGCAACACATTATTTTTTGTAGCTAACAACATGTGAGTTCTTGTATTTTTAACTAAATTTTATAATAAATCTTAAATTTGCGAGCTTCCAGGAATAACTGTTTGGAAAAACGAATTAAAAAAAAGCTAGTGGTATGTAAAAATACTCTTTTTGGCAAGAGTCCAGATTACAAATGTGAAACATACAGTAGGCTGTAATTTGATTTAACACATTTCAGAGTCGGCTCAAAGCAACAGCTTAAACCCAATATGAAAACCAGATGTGACACTGAATATGGGTCTCAAAATAAGTAAGAGAAACCTAGGGAAACAAACTTTTGACAGTTCGATTATTGCTCAAGTCAAATGTAATCAATGCTTTGGGTCTTAAAATAAAAGTCTATAGGGTCAATTAAACATTGAGTTAGGAAAGTCTGAACTTTGAGATAATTACAGTTTCCTGGCTCATTGGAGTGCAGCTAAACAGTAACATCCCTCCTTTTTTACCTGCTTTTAATAACTGTACGCTTAACCATTTCAGAACAATGATGTTAATAAATGGATGCTCAGTATTTCAATAGTTCAAATGTAACACATTAAAAACAATGAAGACATAGTATATATTGAAAATTTTGTATTTGTTCTATTTTTAGCATGGGCACAACTGAACATCCATCCATTATCTTAACTGCTTATTCCTGGTGAGGAAACCTGGAGCCCATCCCAGAGCACAGGGGGCACCAACCCACCACAGGGCACACACACACACACCACAGGGAATTTGGACACACCAATCAACCTAATCTGCATATCTTTGGACTGTGGGAGGAAACCAGAGCACCCGGAGAAAACCCACCAAGTACAGGGAGAACATGCAAACTCCACGCACACAGACCCAAGGCGGGAATTGAACCCCAGGCCTGGAGGTGCGCGGCGACAGTGCTAACCACCACACCACCGTGCCGCCTACAATTGAACATTTATTTTAATAAATCTTCACATATTTTGCAGAGCATGTTAAATTTATAATCACAGTTGTCATTTTCCTTCATACTTTCCAGTTTAACAACATGCAGTAGCAGTTTGTAGTTTTAGTGTCTCAATGTACACCTGTAGCTAAACACATTAATAGCACAGACAGCACTAAACAAAATTAGGTACAGAGAAGCCGACACACTGGTCAGGGCTGTGAGGCTGTGAAATGTGCAACTGAGTTCAGGCAGTCACCTTTCTTCTTTCAAGTGCTCTGTGTTGAGCTGTGAGGACATGGGCTACTCGTCAGGTTATAAGAGGCAAGAACCCAATCAGAAATGCAGAAACAAGTTAACACAAGGTGGTTAAAGTTATGTAACAATAATACAAACAATTATAATAATAATAGTAGGATGTTTTTATGGTAGTTACACAAAATAAATTCAATCTTACGTGTATGTCAGAATTAAACAATTCAAATATTTATTTATAGTTATATGGTACTATTTTTTACATAACGTATTTCATTGTACTCTTCATCATTGTAATTTGTCTGTTAATATATTATTATTATTATCATTTTTATTAGTCAGTCAGTCAGTCATCTCCTATATACCACTTCATCCTATTAAGGGTCACGGGGAAGCCTGGAGCCCATCCCAAGACACATGGGGCGCAGGGCAGGGGACACCCAGGGCAGGGTGCCAACCCACCACAGGGCTTATTATTATTATTATTATTATTATTATTATTGATGTAATGATACATTGTGATGGAAACAGTGCACCGTACAGATGGTATAATTGCTATGTGACATTTTAATATAAAGAACATTACCAGCACAAATTGCAATGAATCAGTATTTTAAATTGTTGTAATATTTTTAAATTCATGACTTCCTCTTCTTAGTGTTGTTTTTGTCCTCATAATCCACCGGCTGTGTTTCAGTAGCGTCATTAAAAACAAAAGGCTTGCTAATTTTGCTAACATACTTTGTTTTGTCATATTTCCTAATGTGCATCGTAACGGGGCTGCACATTCAAACTGTCTTTTGATGTATAGTATACTAAATTGATTAGTTCTTATCATTTTTATTTTTTTCCACTGGTTTGTTTTTATTTAGGAAAAATTGTGAACATTTTGGAAATTTTACTGTTTTTACTTTTTTATTTTATTGTGATATGTAACTTTGAAAATGGGATTTTTATGAAAAATGCATTCCACAATTTACACACATTCTGCTTACAGGACTTTCCCAGTCAGGTCCCGGCCCAGAACAGTCAGCTGGTCATCGGTAGTAAAAGCAGTACCGGTCAGAGCATGACTATGGCACAAAGGACACCCGGCTAAGTGGAGGGTCGCAACAACAGACCCATTCATGTGATACTGTTTCAGGGGCCCCAAAGTGGGGAAAATACTCAGAACACCAATGCACTTAGTATGCAAACATATTACTCAATATAATCTTTAGAAACAGAAAACATTACAGTCAAATATCTACACAACATCACTCAGAAATGCAGCGTTCGACAGAGGCAACGGATGTTGCAGCTGACTTAGGGACACTAAAACAGGAACTTGGCAAAGACAGCTCTCACATGACATACAGCTGGATGTAGGACATACAGGACGTTAAAGAGGAATCTGAGTCGGCCCATCTTAGGCCCCCCATTACATCACTGAAGACTTTGAGAGAATATTTACTCTGTGTACAGCACCCTGCCCGACAAAGCGATGCTTCATAACAAAACCGTACACTCCAAGAAGAAGTCAGTAACATTATAGCTCATTATAAAACACATCATACCAAAAAAACATACAAATTCACCAGAAACAAATATGCCAGGGACTGAAGACACCCCGAAAACGAACACCGAAACGCACACGGTGACACTTTCAACGAGGAAGTGTCAGCAAAACTGCAGTGATTGAAATGATATAGGTTATGCACACTGGAAAAGCAACAGATCACTTCCTGATCAACTGTAAACCTGCAGTAGAGCCTTGCATACCACTGATCTTCCCTCCAGCCTAGCACTATAGAACACATGGACCCGTGGATTCATATAAGACAAAGTAATTTACAATAAAATCTGCTGAAAACACAAACTCAGGGAATAACCAATGCCAGCATTACACCACATGGAGGTACTGCCAGAAAGCTCTGTCACTGGCAAATGAAAAAATACAGACTTCTAATGCACACAGACAACACGTATAGACATAATCCGGTTACAAATGTCAAAGAATAAACCAAGAAGTAGCACTGCAACATAAACGGATAGATGCACACACACACATACACACACACGCGCACACACACGCACGCACAGACACGCACACACACATGCACACACACAGCATACCGCAATTACACACCTAGCATAGTACTACAAAAAGTATTTTAGCAACTACAATGACCATACGACACAAAATTCTCCACCATAACAGCTGATATTACATTGATAGATAGACAGAACAGAACCACGTCCATTATAGGCACTGCTATATTAAACACACACAAACCACGAAATACAGAGATAAAATACACAAGTATACACACATAAAATACATTGCATGTTCAGGACGGACAAACCGGTGGCAGGCCCTGTTGGGTTTTAAACTACATCCCACATACATTATATAAAACTCTACATACATTACACTGACACCTACACACACACACAACCTTACAAAAACAAGTAATAGTAGAAACGGACACACTGTATACATGGTATACATGAGGCTACTGTATAAAAGGACACTTTATGACACTGTATGGGGTGATTTTTCACAGGGAAAAATAACATTTTCATCATTTCACAGCATTCATGATTATTTCAGCAGAGACAACAGACAGTGAGACAAATGCAGTCTCTTGTTACAAAAACACTCGGCGTCTGCAACACACGGTAGCTCCGCGGCATGGCGACTCAAATTTGCAGCACAACCCTGTTTTATTTTTGGGCTGTGTGCTCAATGCAATTGAGAAAAACTGCAAAGGTTGAACCTGAGACTGTATTGCACAGTAAGAAGACATTTTCATTTTAATAGATAGTTGCATAGGGATTCAAATATGGAATAGTTTAATCATACGGTAAAACGCCACTCTCACTGCAAATTTTACACTTGTAGTTACTGCAGACAGTCTTATTCATCTGGGCTGTAGACTAAAAAACACGAAGGCAGAAATCCCAATAATCTTTTAATAATACAATAATTGATTATTGTATCAAATATCTTCAGTAATTGTTGTTATGCCTACCAAAGGATATACACTTTACCCTCTATAGCCTTAAGAGGAAAGCTAAGGAAACACAGCAGTTCTCAGGCTCACCTTGCCCAGATAATTACTTAAGCTGTATCTACAATATGCTTGAAACAGCATTGATTGCTGGCATGAGAAAGTAGCATACGCCTCTCTCCCAGTGCTTGATCATTCCTCAATCGGTCAGTCGATCAATTGACTACCCAGGTACTGTTGACACCTGCAGCATATAACAAAGCTGCCAGCCCAATTGGCCCTTTGCTGCCGACACGGAATTTCGTTTGAACTACCGCCTTCCATTGTTCTGCTGCCACCTCTCCTTTGACAGTGCAGTCAACAGTTTGGTTTTTGCTGTCCCAGTTATTACCCCTGGCTTTTATTAAACATTATGCTGTTGTTGTGTGATTGCTGTCATATTCCTTAGTGTCATAAAGATGGTTTTTGTAGCAGTATTATATGCTGAATTAATTCTAATTAAATAATAACATGCTGGCATTATTTTTTGGCTACTAAAACAAACTCCCTCTGCATATGCCAATATTTTATGTTGTGACATTGCAGGATAGACAAGGGCACTGTTAAGTCAAAAATCATAAGTACAAAAGTGAATAGATTGCCCCCTCAGGCTCTCTATTCTAAACCGTGGTTGATATATACTTGTAATTTATAATCGTCTCTCCATATTGCTTGAAGGGGGAGCAATAAAGTTAATTGCGTTGACTCATTTGCATTGCACTCACATCAGAGAGATAAGTCGGCCATTAATATTGTGTCATGGTGAGTTATCACAAATAAAGCTGAACCTGTTGAGTGATAGTCCGCAGACTCCAATCCCTATCAAAACCTCTTCGTGTACATGTTTTCATCAGCTAAAAGCAGTTCTTTACACATTCTATCATGCCTTTCCAAAAGCAGAAGCAGAAAGCATAGCTTTGCTCCACAATTCTTTTTAATCTGAACCAATATTATGTTTTTAAAGAAGTTATAAGTACCTAATGATTTCATAACTAAATTATTTAGTCAAGCTGAACGTGTGCAGTCAGGTCCCCAAAGTATTTGGACAATGATGCAATTTATCATTTTGTCTGTGTGCCACTGCTGTGGATTAAAAATGAAACAATCAAGGTGTTTTTAGCACAGATATTTTGTGAAAAATACTGCATGATTTATGTAGAAATTAGCACTGTTTTCATACATAGCACCCAAATTTTAAGTGAGTAAAAGTAATCGGACAAACTAGCTGTATCATAAATTAAATAATTTAAATATTTTTTTGCAACTCTGTTGTAGTCCATGAATGCCTGGAGTCTGGAACACATCGATGTCACCAGATTCTGTCTTTCTTTCCTGGTTCTGCTCTGTCAGACCTTCACTGCTACAGTCTTCACCTCCTGGTTGTTCTTGGGACATTTTACTTGCACTTTTGCATACAGCATTGTGAAACAAATGCTCAGATAAATTCAAATCAGGTGACATTTGACTGCGTTGCTTTAAAAAGTTTTGGGTTGCTTTTGCACGCTTTAAGTCATGGTTCGTTTACACTGTAAAACATTGTGAAACAATGGTTGAATGTGACCAGATAATACAACCCTATACCATACAAAATTCATCTGGCACAAAACCAGTGAAGAGTACCCATGCATGCCACGCCATATAACTGCATCATGCTTCACAGATGAGGTGGTATGCTTCAGATCATAAGAAGTTCCACAGTCCACTATTCTCTTCTCTTCCCATCATTCTGGTACAACTTGACTCTTTTCGTCATAAAACTGTAAAGGCATTTTTGGATTTTTTCTCGGAAAAGTCTAATCTGGTCTTTCAGTTTTTGAGTTTTGAGTCTTACATCGTATGATAAACCTTTTGTTTTTACTATGGTGAAGGCTGTTCTCGATTGTTGACTTTGACATACACACCTACCTCCTGGAGTGTGTTCTTGACCTAGTCAACTGTTGTGAAGGTGCGTTTCCTTTACCAGGGAAGGAATTTTGCTATCCACAACTGTTAACTTCTATTGTCTTGTGGACCTTTAGGTGTTCCTGAGTTCACCAGTGTGGTCTTTCTTTATAAGAATATACCTAATAGTAGATTTGGCCACACCTAATTTTTTTGCAGTTTTTTTGATGGGTTTATTGTGATTTTTTGGCCTAATAGGGGCACAGACAGTGACGGCTCTTTGGCTTTCATATTGACCATTAACAGCAGCAGATTCCACCCTTGAAATCAACTCTACACCTTTTATCTATTTTCTTGTCAATGAAACACTGAGGGAATAACACAGCTGACCCCAGAACAGCTGAGCAGCCTATTGTCCAATTACCTGAGGTCTGTTAAAAAGGTGAGGAACGAGCATATATAAAATACCCTGTAAATCCTAGACTGATCATCAGATTTGAATGTAAATAATACCATTTTCAAAGCTGAAAGACTGAGCTCAAATTAATTATTTACTTTCAAATCCAATATGCTGCAGTGTACAAAATAAATAAATAAAATAAATAACTTTGTAAACATCCAAATATTTATGAACCTGGCTATATTACTGTGCTTTTTGAAATTGTATGTGTTCTTATGTGTCTGTGAACTGCAGTGCACCTCTTTAATAATGTAAAGCAATCCACAAAGAAGGTGCTTTTACAATTCTGATGCATGTTATCTGTGCCACTGTGGTCCCATTGGACTAATAAAAAGTGAATAATGAAGGGTGAGAAGGTGTGTATGTTCTTCTAGTATCTCAAATATACACCAGTAAGTAGTAATATTGCTAAGAGTGAATCCTGGACAAAGAGTTTAAAAAGTTAAAAATAGGGTTGAATACTTTATTTTCATTTTAAAAAGTCAGTGTTTTGAGAGCTGTTTCACTGATTACAAACTTATCCTTTGTGAATTTTCATTTTTGAAAGTGCAAAATCGTTATTCTTACTGCCTCTTTGAAGTCTTTTCAGTAGTAATTTTCCAGACTGGCTATTACAACTTCAGCCTTCCAGCTCATTTATCAAACGCATTTTGAGTCCCCTGTTTTGAATGAGAGAATGGTACGGCAATAAATATATTTTTCCCAGTTTAAACACAAAGGTGAGTTGGTTGTAGCTCCTGGAATTAATAGGTCCCAGTTGCTGAACATCAGCAAGTTTACTCAGATCACATGTTGTTCAGCCATATGGTCTCTCACTAGGTGAGGAATTTGATTAATGTTGCAGAGACATTTTTCCACATAGTTTTTTCTCTCTCACAGACAATGTTTTGGTTTAAATAAATTCTTCTTTCTCTTACTCGTTTTGATTTAACTCAGGTGAAGGATTTAATCATCTAAAAATGTTAATTTGTTAATTATGTTGTAATCCTAATTCATTTGTATTAATCATATACTAAAACATCCACTCATTATGACCACTCCCAGGTGATGCAAACAACACAGACTTCCTCGTAACAATGCTGGATGTGAAAGCATGTGATATGTCACACGGTAAGTTAACAGTTGGTTCTCTTAGTTGATGCATTGATACGTGAGAATTCAGAGGTGCGATAACCTGATCAAACTTTGATAAGGGCCAGATTACTGGGTCGGAACATCTTCAACATGGCAAGGCTTGTGGGGTGCTCTCAGTCAGCAGTGATGAGTACCTACCAAGAGTGGTCTGAAGAAGGACAAACCCCAAAGTGGGGACGTGGTGTTGAGCATCCAAGATGTATTAGTAAGCAAGGGCAACAAAGGCTGTCTGGACTAAACCAACAGAAGGGCTACTGTGACATAAATAACAGATCACTTAGTGATGATGGTTAAAGGAGGACTGTGTCACGGCACACAATGCCGCTCACTTTGTTTTGTATGGCACTGTGTAGCTGTAGACTTATCAGAGTGTCCACTGTCTTATAACATTGTTCCCATATAGTGGCCTGGTGGCCCAATGGGTTGAACATCAGGTTGGGATGTGGTAGCCTCCTGGTGTGAATCCCAGCTCAGCCTCCAGGTGTGTCCCTGAGCAAGACACTCAGCATTAGCTCCCCAGGCACTAAATAATGGCTTTCCACTGCTCCCCCAGGGGATGGGTTAAATGCAGAGATGTAATTTTAGTACAGTATTAATAAAGCTCTATTAAAAAAATAAATATACAATTTGCCAAAATAAAAGTCACACACTTTGCACCACCTTTAGCTTTGTTTATGGTACACATTTGTTGCAGCATTGTTTTGAAAAACTTATGCAATGTCTCAACATTTATTTTCATCCACATCTGCATTTGTTTTTTATCAACATCTTGTGGTGGGGATGAGAGAGTCGAACCACTCTCTAAAGTCTTCTCCAGCACATCCTAACCTTCCAAGGGGTTAAGGTCTGGTCTCATTTGTGGCCAGTTCACGTGTGTAAGTGATTCCTTCCTTGAACCTCTGTTTTACAATTTTAGCTCGATGAATCTTGGCATTGTAGGCCTGGAATATGCTTGTGTCATCAGGGGAGAAACAAATCCACTGATGGGAGAACCTGGCCGTTCAGTAGATCCAGATTATCAGATGACTTTATTTTATTGCTGCATAATGTTGCTAAGCTTAGACCAGACCAGCTGAAGCCATACCAGCTAATAACACTACCTCCAGAGGCACACTGTGACTTATTTTTAAATTTTTTGGCCAGGAAATGGATTATAGTATAAAAAGTTATAGATTACCCAGAACACCCCAATACTGTACCAGTTATAATGTTTTTACTGGATGGTGTAATTATAGTGGATGGTGTAATTTACCTATTCCCTGTACCTAAGAAACATACCAAGAAAAATAGCAGACTTATAGGAGAACACTGATGTTCTCTATTTAATCAAAATTACAATCAATCAGATCCATATATCACTGTCTTTTTATGAGGATAGGGAGCAGTTCACTGGACACACCTTCATGGCTCATCAGGTTTTGACCACTGGGTAGAGGAGACATGAGAGGCTTACCTCTGGCTAATGGTGTCATTACAGTGTCACCCAGTTTCACCCTTTCACAGCTCTGCCCTGTGGAGAGCCACATCTGGCTCCAAAACCTCACTCCACTTTACTTCTTGCTTTGACCCCCCCAATGTACTGCACAAGCCTATGTAAGAGAACGATACGTTTATAGGAATGGTTGTAGCTTTCCTGTTGGAACGGAAAATTAAGAGAACAAAAACACGTCTCAGGGTTGATCCCACTGAGTCTTCAAATGAGTGAGGAATAATCTTTTGTTGTTCTACTTTGCATTTTCAGATTGTGCAGGATGGGCAATAAACATTTCAAATACTGTATGTAGGCTAACTGGTAGCAATGCTAAGCATCCAATTAACTTGTTTATTATACATAAATTGAAATACAGAGCTATTAAACTGACCCAAGAACTTGTTCACTGGTTTTGCAAAACTTTCATTCTTTAAATATTAATCTAACCCCTTCCACTATAATGAATTTCAGAGTTTGTGGACTACCATAATCACTTTCAGGCCTCCATTACATTAATTCAATAACAACAATGTAAGGTACAGAATCTGGCAGAACAGCATTTCCCTGTTGGAAAGCTTTATAGACCAAAACTCAGTTAAGTGATCAAATGTCCTTGAACTGTTTTTAAACCACCAGAGCCGCCCATGAGAAGTAATCAGCCATACCATTTAGAACCCTTTTACATTTCACTGGAATATCCACCACAAACGATTGAAAAATTGAACCAGCAGCAAGTCATTGATATACATTTAAACCTAGAGTCTATAGGACTATCAGATCACTATGCTAGCATCACACAAAAGCAGCCAGATCATGCAACAACACCAAACCAAGCTAAAATTTGAAAATAGTACTCCTTGAAAGCATTCATTGCTAAAAGTGAAGAACAATTCTTCACAGTGTATATTATTATCATTTTCATTTCGGTCTTATTTGCATGAAATACTGACATTTGTTTTTTATAATAATGTGAACAAGAAGGGCAAATGTGAAGATGAGGGCCTCTCTGTGGAAATCGTCCAGAAATCAGTAAAATGCCTTGATGTTTCCATTTGAGACTGTGCATATGGAGCAGTCACTGTGGTGGTCAAGCTCTCCAAAGCAACCATTTGAATTGCAAATCATTCCAATAACTCAAAAGTAATGCACACCTTAGCACACAGCCTAGCCATTTTTCTCCATTTGGCCAGATGGGAGAAAGGACAGTTATTGTTTTGCCCAAACTTTGCAATTTTTCTTGATTTTGAGGGAGTAGAGATTTTGAGAGAATGGGCCTTAATATGTCAGAAGTCTCCTCAGCAATAAAGCCGCACACTTAACTGCTGCTCTGAGTCTCTTTAAGGGCAAATATGTGCTTCCTATTGCTCTCTTTGAACCTTTGCACTCTTTCGAACGCGCTGATAAACAAAAGCACACAATAGCTCATTTTCCAAAGACAGTGGGAGCCATCTGAATGACGTCAAGCTGCTAAAATGTTTTCTTCTCGTGACATCTATGGAAGAGTATTTCGTAAAAACTGTGAAGGCTTCAGTGTGACTTTGTATTAAATTTGGTTAACTTTTAAAGACAAAGTTATGTGAAAGGTCTATACAAGATAACATCAAAAGGCTCATTGGAAATTAATTTTATTGATGTTGCAGTGGCTGGTTTCCATAACTTTCTTTGCCAACAGAAGGGCACAGTAATGTGGGTACCCGCAGAGGTGACGACATGAAGGGGAGTAATGCATATTGTATGCTGAGCAGTTTCATAGATGCAAATTTAAATCCATGCTATTATTTTCATAATCTGCTCCTGTTACCGCTTGGCATGGATCATTTGTTGTCAAACCAGATTATTCTGAGATGGAGACTCAGAGGTAATTTCATGCTTTAAAGCATTTAGACCTATAACTTAATGAGGTAAATGGGTGTTGTTTTCTGTTTGTGTGTTAAGGATCTGAATTTTCATGTACCATTAGGAATCCTCCTGTGTTAAGTGTCATTTGTCCTACTTGCCTTGTTGAAGTCTCTAAATCACTGGCCAACAAGATTATATAGTTAAGTTTATTTATTACCAGTGATGTCTGTTTCCATTTGTTTAAACCAGTTTGTTAGCCTTATACAGATGGGGATAGTCCTAAAGACAAGACACCTGCTTTTTGTGATGACATATTTTTACAAAATAGATGAAAAGTGTTTTATTTTTCTCTTGCTCTCTCTTTGACAATTTAAGATGTTTCTTCTCCATTTCAGAGAACAAAGACTTATTTGTATTAAAGGACACAAACAAGATGTCACCTCTCCATTCTCATGTTGCATTTTTTCAAGGTCCATGCTGTCATCTAAATGGGCCTTGACTTGTTATGAATATGTTGCTTTTTTAGTTATAATCTTAACAAAGGCTGCATGAATACATCAGAGCATCGACAGTCAAACCAACATGCCAATCAAACCCAATTTAAAATGCTTATTCAATTTCTCTGTAGAATGCAAGAAAATGTTGATGAACTTTGGAGCAGAACTTATTATCTTTGGCTGTAATGCAGACTTTTAATCTAGTTACAGGTACAGCGTAGATAGAGAGATGAGGCCTAAGTGTCTAAACAGATTTGTTCAGTGGACCTCTGAGTCAGACGCCTTCCTTTCATTGCCATTCGTGTTTCAGTTCCTGCCGAAGGTCTTCGTCCCAACAAATCAAATTAGGTGGCATGAATTAAAGCAATAATGTAATTTGTTTACAAGGCATCATTTATTTCCTGTCAAGCGTGGTTTCATCGACGGCCCCTGACTTACTGAACCCCAGACCTAGAGCTGGCTTACTTCAACACATTGATAATTTATAGAACTGTTCATTAACTCTTTTGTTGCCATCAGTGATAGAGTTAAAACTTGTAAATAAGAGGGCGGGGGAGTCTGAGCTTGTTCTGAATTAGGAAAGCGGTGGATGGAAGAAATGGTGAAATTCAAAATATTCTAAATATTCATTCAGTACTAATAATGTTCCAAATATTGACTAATGAAATCAAACCCAGCACTGTTATGGCTGTAGCTCAAAATTATCGATCGTGGAAATTTTATAAAGGTATAATGTAAACTATAAGCACATGAAAGTTAAGGGTTTATTCTAGGTAATGTCTAGAATACAGATGGTCTTTTGGGAGAAAAACTACTTCTTTTGGTACCAACTATTTATTTTCAAATGCAAGCAATAACTTTGTCAGCTATCCCAGGATTTGTGTTTGCAAGCATATAATGTAGCATCAAAATACTGATTTCACTGTCAGTCATCTTCTACACTGCTTCTCCTGTTAAGGGTTGCGGGGAAGCCTGCCACTGTGCCGCCCTGATCTCATTGTGCTAGAGAAATATGTGGAGATGGGCTCATGCAGACATCTTTTGAGTTAAGGATATGTGCAGATCAGCCATAACATTATGTCAGGTGAAGTGAATAACATTGATTATCTTGTTACAATGGCTCCTGGAAGTGGGTGGGGTATATTAAGCAGCAAGAGAACATTTTGTCCCTGAAGATGATGTGTTGGAAGCAGAAAAAAATGGGACAAGCATAAAGATTTGAAGGACTTGTTTCCAGTCTGCAGTGGTCAGAACCTACCAAACGTTGTCCAAGGAGAGAAAATCAGTGAACTGGCAACAGGGTCATGGGTGGCCAAGTCTCACTGATGCACTTGGGGAGTGAAGGCTGGCCCGTGTAGTCTGATCCAATAGAACAGCTTCTATAGCCAAAATAGCTGAAAAAGTTAATGCTGGTTCCAACAGAAAGATGTCAGAACACACAGTGCATCACTGTTTGTTGTGAATTGGGCTGAGTAGCCACAGACTGGTCAGGGCGCCCATGCTGACCTGTGTCCACTGCCAAGAACACCAACAATGGGCACGTGAGCATCAGAACTGGATCACAGAGCAATGGAGGAAGGTGGCCTGTTCTGATAAATCGCGTGTTTTTTTTTCCATGATGGATGGATGGGGGCGTGTGCATCACTTACCTGGGGAAGAGATAGCTCATGCTGGTGCTATGTGAAGAAGGCAAGCCAGCAGAGGCAGTGTGTTGTTTGGGCAATGTTCTGCTGGAAACCTTGGGTCCTGCCATTCATGTGGATGTTACTTTGACACATACCACCTGCATAAACATTGTTGCACACCCCTTCATGGAAACAGTATTCCCTGATGGCAGTGCACCCTGATAATGCACCCTGGTCACACTGCAAAAATGGTACAAGAATGGTTTGAGGAACACAAGTTTGAGGTGTTGATTTTGCTTCCAAATTCTCCAGATCTCAATCCAATCGAGCATCTGTGGGATGTGCTGGAAAAAAAAAAGTCCAATCCATGGAGGCCCCACCTCAACTTGCAGGACTTAAAGGATCTGTTACTGATGGCTTGGAGCCAGATACCACAGCATACCTTCAGAGGTCTAGTGGAATGTATGAGTCGATGGTTCAGGGCTGTTTTGACAGCAAAAGGGGGACCAACTCAATGTTAGGTGGGTGGTCATAAGGTTGTGGCTGATTGACATATGCTATTTAAATATTTGCTCTCATTGTAACTGGAAGATGGCCTTAACTACAGTAAAGATGAGTTTATTCTCTGCATATGTAAGTGCTAACTAGTATGGCAATCACAAAATGGGAAAAGGTTTCTACACCTGTGATAATCCATTAGCACTTTTATCCATTCACAAATATTACTGAAGTGATTAAGGGTGGCAAATGAAGCATTTGCCTTTGAATGGAATGGGATTCGTCTGTCAACTCGATCCGTAATTTGTGATATTACTACAGTGATGTTTTGCCGTAATAAAAAGGCAGTAAAGTAGTAATGAAGAGCTGAAGCCATCGTTCTGCTTTGGCAGCTCGATTAATTCACTGCCACTATGTTCAAAATACATTAAGGGCCCTCTTTGTATTGCCCAATTTTACTATCATTTGGAGTGCAGTATTGATTTTTTCTTAGTTAAACTGTATTCAATTAGCTTAAAGCAATGCATTGTGAACATATTTATATTTAGCATGTCACCAACAACAGCACGTTTTCCATAAAACTGTCACAAATGTCCATTCAAGTACTTCAGTGTGAAATGGCATGCTAAATTTTTTTTGTATAAAAATCATATAGAATCAAGAGTGTGTAGTGATAATACTTTGTAATATGACATAAACTGTCTA
>JABJVR010048622.1:0-23952 GCA_025773905.1 Chitala chitala
GCGCCAATGCGCGGAATGGATGCCAGCTCTTTTTTTGAAATGTGTGGTTGTATTTTCCCCCCCCCCCCCCTGCTGTTTGCCATGTCGTGCACATTTTCCTTTTACTGATTCAGTGTAGATGTGTACTCTGCTTGTAGGTGTCCTGAATGTCAGAAGCATTTGATACTGAAATTCCTGCATGCATAAAGTGACTACTGCCTGTCTTCTCATAGCTGCCATTTGATTTCACTTGGAAGATGCTGAAGGATACCTTTAACTCATGTGGTAAGAATACTGCATGCTTTTATTGGTCCTTAAGTGTAACCATCTGTTATGCAGAAGCCTGACACCATGGTCTTGTGTGTGCAGGTCATGTGCAGTACGCTGACATAAAGATGGAGAATGGCAAGTCCAAGGGCTGTGGCGTGGTTCGATTCGAAAACCCAGAGACGGCAGAACGGGCCTGTCGCACCATGAATGGCTACCGCCTGAACGGACGCGAGATTGACGTCAGGATTGACAGAAATGCATGAGTGTTGCCCTGCTCTTCGTTGGATATTAGTCTAACGATTATCCCATGTGGGCCATCCTCACTCCGGCTTTCCTCAATTTTAGTGACCAAATGGGTTATATATATTTTTTCTTTTTAATTACGCTTTGTTTCAATAGTGCTCTTTACTGGTGTCAAAACTTGTGATGTCTGGATTTGAATGAATAAATGCCATTTGAGTAAAGTTCTGTTGGTCAATGTCTATATCCACACTGGATAAGCATATGTCAGAGGCTGGTGTGCTTAGCCTAAGCAGCAGCAAGGAGCTGGCTTGCTGGTCTTAACATGTTCTCAGCCATTTTATGGTCTCTTGCCAATGTGTAATGGCAAAGTGGGTGTGTATGCATACCAATGGGTAAAAAGATGGGAATTTGATTTGAACATGCGTAGACGCGTTTCAGACAGGTTCGGCTGTCGGATGCCGTCGTAAATCGATATTGAAAAGGTTTTGATCGACTGCAATGTGTAGCAGTAATGTAGTTAGATTTTTGACATCGTGTCTCTGTCCGTGTGGTTGTCAATGATTGGATGTCTAACATAAGCCTTATACGTAGTGGTTTAGTTCATGTCAGTTTTTTTTTAAATCGGCGTGGACACATCGGTCGACTTTTTCTGTATCCATAAAGGTCTTTAGGGAATCCCAGAAAAGTTTTAAATTATTCAAGTATTACAGTTCTTGAAACGCGTTTACAACTTAGTGTCCTTTTGCAAAATAATCGAATTTGTTTACAAGTCCTTGAATTCATTTTTTTTTTTTCGTTCATCAAATGACTATGTTGGTGTAATCGGAGAGATTGAGGGGTTAATTCCAAATTTAACGGTCCGAGAGTAACAACGCTGGACTCAGCAGTGGTGTTTGTCTCGTGAGTAAATTCCAGCCGAGCTTCAGTCCGATGCCACAAATAAAACGCCCAGTGAGAGCGTTAGGAGCTGTAACTGACCCCTCACGGCCACGTAAGTTTTATGTCAGATCTATTCATAATGTTGTTCGAAGGGCATCTTTTCCTTTTCCTACGGAAAAACGGCGCATCTCACGCTGTCTCCGAGATGTTCTTCCTCTCTTGCTCTCCACGCGCTTCCCGCCTCCACATAACAGCGAGACTAACGGCCGTCCTCCACCTGCTCTGTTGTAGCGCCAGTAAGGCTCGAGCAGGGTCGCCTAACTGTCCGCGCGCTGCTGACGGCGCGTGCAGGCCACGACGAGCCGAAGACGCTCAGGTGTGTCCTGTGAGTTTTTCATTACGAAATGGCAGTGTGACCATTTTAAATGATTCATTTTATATTAAAGTCTGCAATACGGGGTATGTATTGCTGTGGATCGACAGAACCAGAATTGTCCAAGTAACGGCGCGTGAGTGTGTCGCTGCGCGATGTTCTATTCTAGGCAGCGGGATCCAGGCGACGTGCTCGCGATCCCTGGAGCAGCGCGTGGCCTCGCGAGCCGTGGAGCGCGCCCCATCAAGCCATTGTGCCTGTTTTCGTGCCAGAACGCGGCGGTGGGAAAGGTTGGTACGTGTGTCATATGGCGACACACCGGCGACGACGCCTCGCTTGGTTGGTAACGAGTCGCCCCGGAGCGATGAGCGGACGTGTGTTATGCTGGACCTACAGAAGCAGAGAATAGGCGGGATTCAGAGACTCGTCGCTCACGAGCCTCGGATTCCCAAACTTTAATTTCAACAGATCCTTTTTGTGACACACCAGTTTTATTTATAGCTGTTGGCGTGAGCTCTCCTACACTTGGTGGACGCTTATAATGGGTATTTTTGGGTTCCGCACGTCTAATATGAGCGCACCGATTTCCAGCATTATTTACGCCGATGTAGCTGTAGGGTGTGGTTCTCCATCTGAGGATCACGTTTGTGTTTCACACGCTCCGTAAAAGCCTTAGAGATGTAGCATTATACAGGACATGCAACGTGTGTTCATGACAGATGGCACATGGAGAACAACTGTGTGTTGAACACGCAACCTGTAGATCAACAGTAATACCGAAAAAAACACTGTTTTGGTGCCTTCTGTAAAACAAAGTGATATAGGCAGAATTTCGCAATGACGTGCAAGCGTACTGCAGTTAATAGGTTAATGGTTAAAATAAGACAATGTATGGCTGTGTTGTTAAAATACCTTTGGTGTGTCTGTACGCTCCTGGGGTGTGTTTGGTGTGTGTGTGTGTGTGTGTACGCTCCTGGGGTGTGTTTGGTGTGTGTGCGTGTACGCTCCTGGGGTGGGTAAGTCAGGGGACATGGGACAGTGTGTGTGTGTTTGGTGTGTGTGTGTACGCTCCTGGGGTGGGTAAGTCAGGGGACATGGGACAGTGTGTGTGTGTGTGTACGCTCCTGGGGTGGGTAAGTCAGGGGACATGGGACAGTGTGTGTGTGTGTGTGTGTACGCTCCTCGGGAGAACGCTACGTCGCCTTTAAGAGCGGCCACACTGACAGATCCGTCCCGAACAGGTGGTCACTCCGGCTCGTGTTGTGCCGAGATCTTCACACCGAGCGCATCTCCAGCCCGTCGCGCCACACTGTTCAAAACAAAGGTAGGTTTATATCTTTATTGTTGCAGTGCTGCTTTTACATTTTGTTTTATGTGGTTATAGTTTATTTTTTAATTTTTATTTATTTTTTTTGCTGACTGACACACGTTTTGGGCTGCAAGTTTTAGTGGTACGAGTAACGTTGATTGCACCAGGTTCGTGTTTTAGAGTATCGGGCGCTGTTTTTTCTTTTGTAGGGTTTGGAACGATTTGGTGAAATATTTTGGGTGTGTATTCATATTTTTATTAGAACTCTGTATGTGAATGGTAAGTCACTTCGGATAAAAGCGTCTGCTAAATAATGTATTATTATTGTTATTATTATTATTTATTTTTATTATTAATAATAATCATTCTGGGAGATTCGTGAAATAGTAACAAGGTTTTTTTATTTTATTAAGATCAGCTTTTTATAGTGCAGTAGTGTTTAAAAGAATTGTATTTTGACATGTATGTTTGTTCTTCTCGTGTCTAAATGTTGTGCTCTCTCGGGTTCGTTATGTCCATGAAAAATAACGACTATGAACGCCGCCCGTTACCCTGTATTTTTTTAGTTATTGGGAGTATTAAATAATTTACGGGCTTTTATTGAAGATGTGTTATTTCTCACACCATA
This sequence comes from Chitala chitala, assembly GCA_025773905.1. NCBI lineage: Eukaryota > Metazoa > Chordata > Actinopteri > Osteoglossiformes > Notopteridae > Chitala > Chitala chitala. The sequence continues at coordinate 3,682 of JABJVR010048622.1, forward strand.
GTGTAGATAGACAATGATCCATCAACAGCCTTGAAAAATGGTCCATTTGTGTGATATTTTCCTTCCTATGAGTTACTCTTGCTGCACAAGCACATGCATGCATGCATGCATATATATATGCAAGTAAAAAAATATATGTATGCATCAGTGCATGTTTATGATTTTGTTTGTGTGTTTTCTTTGTGTCGAACTGTGTGCATTTTCATTGCCTGTGTGTGTGTCTCAGATTGTATGTTGACGTGCTTCTGTGTGTGCAGGCACGCGTGCACGTGGGGGTGCACGTGTGTCTGTGGTCACCTCTAGCTATCAACCCTCCCGCCCCCCTGCACTTGTGATGTAACAGAATTTCAGGTCATGGGGTGCTGCCATCTGACAACCCCTCCTATCTGTGCTGCAGTCCACTGAAGGGGGGATCAGAGCCCCCACTCTCAGCACCACACACACCTTCTGTCAATGTGGATTCATTCTCTCATATATTTTAGTTTTTTACAACTCTTGTCCTTAAACACGTGTGAGATGGCTGTAATCATCTGTCAGCCATTTGTTTATCCAATTAATATGTATACCAAAAGTGACTAATTTAACCTGGTAGAGATTCTGCGTTCATCCCATAATACTAAGGGAAGGGATGTTATCTCTGAAAGTGTTTGAGCCAGTTAACAAATATTTACATTGTTTAACAAACAAGAATGTCTCATCAAATACAGTATATTTCAATGGGAGGTGTTGAAAATATTCAGTTCATTTCACTTTTACAGTATAGAGCTACCGCAAGGCACTCATGAAGAATGTGCTGTAATATCTTAGCGTTCACAAAATATGGGAGACATGAAAAGGACACATACCAATAAGGCTGCTTTCTTCATTTGCAAAATGAGATAAAGCTAGAAATGTTATTATCATAACTTTGAGTTTTTCACAAGGCTTAAAATTATAAATATATAGTTCAGGTGAAGGAAAGATGATATTTTTGGTTTGTCTCAGATTAGTTTGTGTATTTCAGAGGTTCCAACCAAGAGGAGATGTGACGTACCCAGCCCCGTCTGTGGAACTTTCTTGGAGTTTTCCATTTGAGAAGTCATGGAGAGGAACATCCACATCTACTCCTGAATTGGGTATATTCAGCAAGAAATCAAGAAAGTATTTTTACTTTCTTTCCTTTACCTGAGAATGAATTTTGCCCTTTTCGTAAATTTTCCCAGGAAAAGACACAACAGTTTGTACCTCCACTGAGGCCTGCTTAGCACCATCACTGGTCCATGTGTTCGTGCTGAGCAGATCGCTGCATTTGTTCCGCAGCTGCAAAGAGATGAACAACGCTGTTGTTGTAGAGTACCCCCCCATGCTGTCTGGTCCTTCGCTCCCCTGGGGCTCCAGCAGACCCCCCATGACAGGAGGAGTGGAGCAGAATGCTACACTTGCATTTGTAGGTCTGCTTCTCCTGCTTCTGCTTGTCCTAGTGATACGATGCTTCCGAGTCCTGCTCGACCCTTACAGCAGCATGCCTGCTTCATCTTGGAATGACCACAAGGAGGCACTGGACAGGGGCCAGTTTGATTACATGCTGGTGTAGTGCTTAGAATGACCACAAGGAGGTGCTGTACAGGGGCCAGTTTGATTGCTGGTGTTGTGCTTGAATGAGGTGATTCAGAGGAACCCATCAGAATACAATACAGATAAGCGTGTACAATCAGTTCTTGTTCCTTAATTTTCCTCACATACAAACTGACATCAAATAAAAGATAACCTAAAGAGTAATTTACATTGATTAATAGTTGAGGTATTTATGGTTATTGATATAGGATTAAGGTTTCCACTGAGATCTGGTAACACACACACACACACACACACACACACACACACACACATACATACATACATACATATATTACTTCACACACCTAGGCCAAGGGTCAGTTTGTGAAGACATCTGTGTTTTCCCCAGACTCTGTTCTACTGTGACAGTGCTGCCTTTCTCGTGGCTGTTTGGGGCCAGTGGCTGCCTCCTCTAACGCTGGTATACAAAGTACACGTTGTTTCTCACTCTGAATGATTTTTGTGGTCTATTGCTCTGTATGTAACATCCCTTTTGCTGGTGATTTATTAAACGCAGTTTCTATGTTTATTACATTATTACATTTTGTAAACATTTTTTCATAGTCAAGGTACATTGTGACTTGCTGAAATATAGTTTCTTATTGACATGTACTAAATGTATTTTTTAAATGTTCGATAGTGCCTTTGAATACCGTTTGAACGCAGATTCTCACGGTGTCTAACTTTAATGTCTGGTGTTTACATGGTGTACGAAGTTTACGCGTATGTGTCGCTGAATTTGTTAATCAGTGGTTACTTTGTGGCTTACTGTACTAAACGTGTTTGCAACTATATTCTATTTGTTGCTTCCGATCTTGAACTTTGAAATTTTTTTAATAAATGAAAATGAATGGGCGCTCAAACGTTTTTTGAGTCAAAACATTATTTTCGTTTTTCTGTAATCGTATGGGAAACTGAGAAACTTGACAGTAAAACTGCACTTTTTATCTGATAAAAAAGAAACTTTAACCGTAAACGCTCAGAATTTTTGGAATTAAAATGGTGATCGAAATTTTGCGATATATTTGTCAATACTGAAAATGTTTTAATCTCCATTTTTATTAGTCTTTAATGATGATTTTTTTTAAACCAGTGTTATGTTTTGCGGCCAGCATATCTGTACTGGGTGTCAAATCCTTACGTGCTCTCGTACTCAGGCAATGCCCCCTACTGCTGAGAGGCGATACTGCACCCACGGTTCAGATATGTGTGTCGGTGGGCGTATGAAACGTGCAAACTGCTGTTACCCTACCCCAGCATATTACTCATAACAGTGACGTGTCAAATAATCGTTAAACGTTCTCCGATTTAGTACTTATGGTATGCATTAAGAAATACAATGACAAACACCACCATTGAATATGTAAATCAGTTCTTAAAGGTTTTCTAAAAATAAGATAATTCGGTAACCTACATAAACGTGATCTACCTGCAGTGAACCGCCTATTTGTGCTGAAGTGGTTTTCAGCAGCGGCGGCTGGTTCTTTAACAGCACTCTACCTTTCCCACAGAAATTTCAAAGCCCAGCCAAGCCACATTCCATTACAGAGCTGGAGATTCACCAGCACAAAGGAGTGGCCTCATTCATCATGGGGAGACCTGAGGTTGTTACACAGCTTATCTACTTTCTAGCAGTTGCGCAAGGAAACATGGTGCTTCATATGTTATTAGCATCCTCTCACTTGCTGTGACATCTGAACACAGGCAGCTCTTTCACTGCTTCTCAAGGCCACACCCACAGAAAGTGAACACTGGTGGTACACCTGGAAGACAGTGATGAGGCCATGTGATTGGGGGTAAGAGGAAGCTGAAATCCCATAGAGCTCTGGTATGTTATGGACAGAAAAGGTTGAACAGAGAGAAGTTATGACTTCGGCATGATTTCATACAGGTGTGTACAGTTCAATTCATTTTTATATAGAGCCTTTCACAACAAGTTGCCTCGAAGCACTTTACAGAAAGAAATTACACATAATACAGAATTAACAGCAGGCGGATGATGGAAGTTAAAGGCAAACAACAATGGAGGAGAGAAACCAAAAACTCCACAAATCTTTTTCTTTTTCAGCGTTTCTCCTGTTTGGTGGCATGGTCTGCTTTGCTTATCTGTTGACATCATTTTACCCGGTTGTGTGGTTGGTCGGGATGGATGCCAGACAGGTCGGTGTGCAGCGTGTCGAGCCAGCATTGTTTTGGATATTCTTTTGATCACTTGTTGGGTACATCAAGATTGAGTCTGATCTTGCAGATGGTGTGGTTGTTGGTGTGAAGAACATGGCTGTACCATTGGAGGTGGGCTTTTGTGTAGCTTGTCGATGATTGGAGCGATGCCAAACCGCTGTCAGATGTTATTGTTATGGATGTGGTCGAGGTGTGTGATGCCAGCCATCCAGCAAACCATTTTCAATTATATTATGCCAGCATTATGCTTCTTTGGTCATGGGCCAGCACTCATTACCGTAGATCGCGATAGGGAGGATGACAATTCAGTAGATCTTCAACTTGAGGCGGTCAGGTATCTTTTTATTGCAGAGCATGCCGGTCATTGATTGCCATTTCACCAAGGCAGTGTTGCAGTGAGCAGTGACTTAATGGGGGAGTCTACCACTGAATCCATTTGTCGATACTTGAAAATGGCGGTCTGTAGGAAGACGGTGCCATCGGTCTTGATTGTGCCAGGCTCATTCAAGTCAGGTATTCGGTCTTCTTGACATTGAGGCGAAGGCCAAACCATGCTAGCTGGTCACTGTAAGCTTGGACGTGCAGCTTAAGTTCGGTCTTGTCTTCAGACGTAAGCATTGTGTCATCCACATAGACCGGTGTCCAGGGCGTCAGCTTCTGCAACTCTTGCGTAACTGCGTCCAAGATGCCTTGGTGGAAACTAATGGAGACGGGGAAATCTGCCAACGTGCCAGCGGCTGCCTGTGCTCGACTCCTTGGGTTGTCATAGAGAATCCGGATCCAATTGATGAGGTCTTCAGGGACAGCGTGTTGTTGCAACGCATACCAGATGACTTTATGTGGGACATGGTCAAAGGTCTTCTCCAAATCGAGGAAGACAAGATGCAGGAACTTTTGCTTCTTACGGTGTTTCTCGTTCAGGAGTTGAGTGGTATGGATGGCATCAGTGGTGGTGCATTCGGCGATGAAGCAGCACCAATTGGTGGAGAGAAGGAAGATGTTGGGAGTGGATGACGAGTTCGAAGATTTTAGTAGGCTAGTTAGTCGGTAATCCATGCAGTTGGCAGGGCTGCCTTTTTTCTTCCAGATTGGGATCGTTTGTGCTTCACTGCCACTCTGCAGGTGCCTTCTTCTCCTCAATGACCTTGTTGAAGAACTGTGCCAGCCAGTCAGCAAAATTCCAGCATCATGACTTTCATAGCTCCACTGCTATATCATCAGGGCCTGCCCAGGACCTGGGCAGGTGGTTGAATTCTTCTGTTCAAATCTTCTCTAAGTAATCGTGCCATCACTTTTCCGGCTTCTTGTGGTCCATCAGAAGTTATCCATGTTCATTGTCCATGCCATGGAACTTTTTGATGTCTTTGGTTTGGCATTAAAGAGACTTCACGAGAGTCGGTATGTGAGGCATTCACCAAAAACTCCACAGTGTGGAGACAAAAAAAAAGCTGTGGGTTCTCCCGGCCATACTTACATTACAGAATACACAGCTGATAATGTAGCTTACAGCATTCCTTCTGTGAAGGCCCCATCCGACGGGGCACTCTGGGTGTCAGATAGTTCCCAGTTGGGCACCAGGTACACATGGAGAGAGGATTGCAGATGGCAAAGAGGAGTTACTGCCTGATACAAACACTGGGAATCCCATAACAAAATATCACAGTTGCGCCAGCAACATTAACTACAGTGAGCTGTGGAGACTGTTATGGGAAAGGTAAGTCAAAGAAGTAGGTCTTCAGTCAGGATTTAAAGACAGACCAATTCAGCAACCCATACGTAACCAGGCAGACTGCTCCACAGACTAGGGGCTCTGTAACTAAAAGCTCTAGCACCAATTCTCTTATGTATGCAGGGAACGGAAAAAAGACCTGCATTCTGGGATTCCAGAGATCATACAGGCTTATAAAACCTGTTTATGTACTTCTGTATCTTTATGTGTGTTTATGTACAGGCATATAAAAGCTGTTAATTACCTCTGTCTGGAATTAAAAAAGAGCATGCATACTCATATAAAGTCCCTAGACCTCCCCACCCCTTCTCAAGTCACACACACACACATGGCACCATAACAAGACATCAAACCCCTGGAGTACAGGCTGAGAACCCTTCAACAGACATTGCTGGTATGTATTCATGACCCTGAGTCTGTGTAAAAGCACTATATCTGACAAAAGCAAACACGTGAAAGTGTTTAAATTCATCCCCTTTGCCCTGAAACACCATCTGTAATTGTCTGCTTATTAGTTTAGACATATGAACATAAGCACGAACAGCTGACACACACCTTCTGTGTAAAACATTTTGTGTCAGGTGTTGTAGTGCTGTCACTGTGCTACCAGTCTTACCTGTATCTAAAAGATATGAGCAGAAGAAGGTATGTATTGCTGGTATGCTGTATCCAGGTAAGAGACAAAGTGTGGAGACAGTTTTGCTGCTCATCAAGACAGGATTAAGATCTTGTACAACGCTGACCAAACAGGATCATGTACAAAAATGACCTCAGATATGAATTTTGAGGTGGGGCTGTCTCCATGGAAACTCCCTACGACTTTCTGAACAGGGAAGTGCTTGTTCTGTGTCTGCTACAGCCCAGACAATGGGCTTCAGTGTTCCCTAAAACGTGTTTCAGTGCATCAATGATCTCCTGGTGAAGGATTGTTTGTGAGATGGAGGTGTTTCTCCCACTCCTTCACTGGGACAGGGGAAACTGGGATACACAACAAGGAATCAAACATGGGAACAGGCAGCAGTTACAAGCCCTTCTGTGCTTTAAATCGATCACTGGATGGGCCAAAACATATAGCATTTGTAACGCAAACTTTGTGTTAGATTTCAGTTAAAAAATTCAGATATCATGCGTGTATTTGTGTTCTATCAGTTTTAGTAAGTAATAGTGAATACCGGCCAAATAAATGTGAAATTCTTTTTGGTAAAATCATTCTTTAAGACGTCGAAGGCATTTCACCCGTGACCACAGTAAATTCGCTGTCTGAGGAAACAGTCTGGATAACCACTTATTTTCAAAGATGTACTGTAAGTGAATATATGTGTTATACAAAAAGCAAGTGAGCAACATACTGTGATTAAGAGATTAAACTGTAAAGTTAAATACGTAACCGCTCAACACGGAAACGTCTTACAGGAGTTTTGAATTTCAGACTTGGAGGCGTCACAAAGGCAACATTTTGGCTTAAATGTTCAGTGTGAAAGCGAGCAGCTTCCTCTCTCTTCATTAGCAGTAACCAAGGGCAACGGAGGTGTACGCACCTGCGCAGGTGGGCGTGTCTCCGTGTAGCGCGAGACTGCAATGGGAACGGAGGGAAGCGCGCGCTCTGCGCCACTTCACTTACATCTTTAGCCGAATATCTCCATTCTGCTGCGGTTCCCACGGGCTCGTTTGCTTTTACTTTGAAGGTATGCTTACATATCTGTATTTCTGAGGGCTGTGCAGTTTAAGTGTGTATATACATACATACATACATATATATATATATATATATATATATATATATATAACTATTTGTATTTCAGCTCATAGCACGTTTTCGCGAGATTTATTGAACAAAAAGTCTTTCAAATTACTCCAGTTCCTCCTTACCACTTTTTCACTGGTGATGCGTTTAATTAATTAAAGCAAGTATGACTAGATGAGTTAAATTGTAGCTTGCATCGATGAAAGCGGGTTGAATGTGTGTTCTGTGCGCTCTGAGTGCTCAGTGCTTCGTTTGACCCGCAGGTTTCTCACAATTTATTGGTGTATTTAAAATACCGGCGTTCAGTTGTTTACCTGTTTTCGATAGCCAACTTTTACGAAAATAGGGTACTTTTTAGCTGTGCGCGTGTGCGCGCGCTCTTGTGGTTTCTGCTCGTTGATCCCACGACGCGAGTGGGAGAGTAACACGCGGCTCGCCGCCGCTCAGCTTGCCGAAATATGTCAGTTAACTTTCCAGCTCGTGTCCCTCTTTTCGTGTGACGTCACAGCTGAGACCGTTAGGAGCCCGCGGCTGATGACAAGCTCGTGCGCGTCTTGGGTCTCGCCCTCGCGCTGCAGTCGACACACCTCATTGACGACGTTGTTCGCACTTGTGCAATTTATTTGAAAAGTTTTATTATTAAACGCTCCCTTTCCCAGGTCCAGAAGGTGAGCAAGAGCTGAAGGTATGCAGACAGTGGAAGGTTTCCATGATTTATCATCTTGCTCTCCGTGATAGTTCCTTTGCCTTGAATGGTACCTTTTTTTAATCCTGTGTCATCTTGCTGGTTCCCCTTTAACCAAAAGGGTTCGGGAGTTTCAGGGCGCTGTTACTGTCTCTTCATCTTCATTAGCTTATATCCTCTCTCAAGGTGATGATAGACAGGAAAGTTGGAGAAAAGCTGATTTTCTTTTTTTAGGATGGCGCTGCTGGATCAGTGGTTGTGGAGACAGGAGTACTGGCTGCCCCCTGGAATCACTTGGCAGGACCTGGAGGGTGAGCGGGGTGTCCATTATCCTCGGCCCCGTGACCTGTTCCTTAGCATCCCCCTGGCACTTGGCTACATTGCTGTGCGACAAGCCTTTGAGAGGTAAGAAGTGGCAGTGTGGTCACCTGTCCTGTACTCTCTCCTGGAGTGGGTAACTATGGCGATAGTCTGGCGTGACATATGACGGTGTTGACATGTACAAGCTGCTCACTGCGGTTTATAAGAGATGAGGAAAAAATAATTGCAATAAGAATTGCATTGTGGTAAGGGGAGGTGGGTTACGGGTTCTTGTGGGGGTTTCCAAATTGCCCTTTTTGCTCTCTGCAGTTGTTTGCCACGTCAGCTGTGCTTGCAGTCAGTCTGTGAGCCTGATTCATTACTTTTCATGATGAGCTGGTGGAATACAATACATGGAGTTAACAGAACCGTATGGGGTGGAAGTGATCTTGTATGAAGGGTACACACAATGTGTGCGGGCAGCGAGGTGCTGAGACAGCTGCACACAGGTGATGGGAAGGGGGCGTGTGTGTTGCTGAAGCAGCTCTTTCCACACGTAACCAGAGGAGCTGATCAGACCTGTGAGTGAGTGCTTACCTTCCTTCCCTCTCTCTCATTAGCCTGATGATAGAGTTACAGGTGCACCTGCACACACACCCCGTACACAAGCTTTCTTTCGTATAGCACCTGTCTCACCTGCAAATGGCCTTGTTTACCTCCCTAATGTCATGTGACTTTGAAATGCACACCTTCTGGCTGCACACCCCCAGGAGAATGTTCCAGTTAACATGGTACGTCAGGAGCCTAAGTTGTAAACTAGTCTTCTGGTTGAAATAAGAACTGTAGAAAAACATTATTTTCTTAATGTAGTATTGAGCCACTTCCATGTGTATAAATGGATAAAGGAATGGAGAAAAACTAGCAGATTTGGTAAAAACCCATTTAGTTATCGTCTAATTTTGTTAACAGGTAGTTTAACAAGCATCCTTACAACAGCACACTTAGTGAAAAGTGATATTGTTTTATAATAGTTGTCGATGTTGCTTCATCACTGACGGGGTGTGTCTGTGTTTGTCTGGGTGAGACTGCTGTTCTTTTGAGGTTAACTGTTCCACTGTTCCACAGGTTGGTGGCACTGCCACTTGGCAGCTGGCTTGGAGTGCAAGACAGAGTCCGTATTCCGGCCACACCCATCCCAGCACTAGAGTCATTCTACAACAGTTGTAGACATCAGCCTTCCCAAGTAAGCTCTCAGACTGCCTACACATGCACCTGGTGTCTGTGCAACTCCTCAGCTCTTTGTGATGTGAACAGATAAGTTCTGGGAATGTAGCTTGTCTCCGTGCTTTTGTGCCCAGCCTAGGTTATCATGGAATCTTGAAGACACACCTCCGTCTTAATTGTTTTGAGTATAACAGGCCTTGGATTTTATCCTACTGAGAATAAACAGAAATTATCAAAAATGCAAACTACATTTCTAAACTCAATTAGGCAGTGTTCTGTACAAGACCAAGTTTCAGTTTGAAAGCCCTCAAGTTCTCCAGTTAACAGGAACATTGAGGTGTAACTACTGGGAATACGAGTGTGTGTGTGCGCCATCTGGGATTAGTTCTCACTGTGCTGTGAAGAAGCCTTTCTGCTGTGAAGGTGCATGTTTGTCTGTTTGGTTTTCATGCTCATTTGCAGAAGAGAGAGATATTTTGTGACGTGTTCACCTTTCCTGCCTGAAGGATAATTTGCAAACCACAAATTTGCATAAGGAGCTCACAGTTCAGTTCAGTATGGTTCAGGACCTCTCTGAGGAGGGTTGTACAGTGAATGAAACTAGAATGAGACACTTCCATAATGGCATTTAAACAGTTCTTCCTTTGCTGGTTGTCACAGTAGCCCAAAAGAGTTCTCCCCTGTGTGAGCCCTCCCCCCCAGCTGATCTTTCACACCTACCCAAAAGCAATTAAGTGTCACACAGAAGGAGAGCAGGTAGAGACCAGAGACATGTTTTGGAAGGGGTTCTGACACAGCTGTGACTGAGACAGGTGTGGCCCTGAGACGCGTGTGCTGCTAAATTAGTTGCTGTTCTTGCTCTGGTCACATGATGCTGGCAGAGGAACACCTGCTTAACGTGCTAAATGTACGTCGTTTATGCTCACCTGGATTTACCTTTGCAGGTTTATATGCTTTGTGCTTTGACTTCTACATTTAGTTACAGGTTCAGTTGGCTAACCCAACAGGTGAGCTATTCATGTCTGCTGCCCTGGTCATCTATCCTGACAGAGAAGGAATAAAGTTAGGAACATGATGGACGATTCACCAGTCTCTGTACTTCTGTGGTGTTTATCCAGAGTTGCCAGAATGCTGGTGTGTGTGTAAAAGACCATCTCTTTGTTCCCTTTCTGCCCATGAGTTCTGTTCTGCTCATGTGGCTGGAGTTAAGGGAAACCCATCTGCAGGTCTGTTTATAGAGCCTTTCTCAGTGTTTCTGAGGACTTTACCTTCAGTAAAAATGTCCCAGTATGCTCTGGTTCCATCTCCTGTTTCTTGCTTCCTTGTGGCCATTAGAAAGAAGTTCTTTGTTTGGCCAAGCAGTGTGAGATCCCACCCAGACACGTAGAGGTGTGGTTCCAACGTCGAAGAAACCAAGACAGGCCCAGTAACTCCAAAAAGTTCTGTGAGGCTTGGTGAGTTTTAATAACCCAAGCACTGATGGTGTGAGGGGGCTTTATTTCATTACTGTACCTAGTTTGCTTAGCAAATAGGGGTCATATTTAGGTAAGGCTCACTCTATTGAACATTAGTGTGTTTGTTTTCCTTTCCAGTTGGAGATTTGCCTTCTATCTTGTTGCAGTGTGTGCTGGTCTCACTTCCCTGATTAATGTGAGTATTGGTGAATGACGTTATTCAGAGGCGAGAGGTCAAGTGTGTGCAGGAGGTGGTGTTCTCAGTGTTTATGGGCACTTGAACACGGGTTACTGCATGTTAACATCTGTATGTTGTGTTGAACCTTTTCTATCTGTACGGTGAGATTCTGCCATACTGTACTGTCTTCTCATTGTTTAAGATGGCTCGGTGACATTTGTCCCTCTTGTAGAGCCCCTGGTTCTGGGATCGGAGAGAGTGCTGGAAGGGTTACCCCCAGCAGGTAAGGATCCCGAGTCACAACTGTACCCTGAACAGCCAAAATGTTTTTGGGTGGTGGGAGAATACGGGTCTCATCAGAGGAAATGTAAGCCAGGGGTGTCAAAGTACGGTCCTGGAGGGCCACAGTGGGTGCAGGTTTTCCTTCCAACCAATTGACCATTACCTTCATTATCAATTGCTGGTACATTCTTGCATCTCTGTTCTTTCCTATCTGCACTTGGTTGTCTTAATTAATTGAGAGAAAGAGTTATAAAGAAGAAAGTTAATAGTGAAACTGTTGTGCTTTAAGATCTGTAACAAAAATATAAATCAAACATTACAATGTTGCTCTTAACTGCAGAATCTGGACAGAAAACGTCTGAATAATTTTGGATTGTGTTTAATCCAAACCAGTCATCATTAATTGTATTCAAATTGCAATAATTAACTGCAGAAGCAGGTGCCAATGAGAAAGAATGCTTAATCAGGAGCAAAGACTTAAGTGGTCATGAACAAGATGAATGGATTTAAAAATAAAAGATATACCATAACTGTTAAAAAAAATAAATAAATAAAATAATAATAATAATAATAATAAGCAACATCAGTAAATTTTTGTCTTGCCTTTAAAACTCTTATTTAAAGTTAATTATGCTTGTTAGAGTTTCTGGCCTGACACAGTAATTACATAAACAAAGCTAATAATGTTTATTTACCATTAAAAATCAATTAACAGAAGAAATTGGCTGAAACAAAAACCTGCACCCACTGTGGCCCTCCAGGATCGTGCTTTGACACCCCTGATGTAAGCCTTAAAAAAAACTGCTCTACTTGACGCTGGCACATGCAACATGGCACCTGCTTTGTCCCGATGCTGCAGCAGCAGCACTTGGTTTGTGTACTGGTGCCTGTCCTCTAGGTGGACATGTGGAGATCTTCACCTGATGCTCTCATGGGTTTTGTCTATAGCCAGTGGAAAAGGCCCATTACTGGTACTACATACTGGAACTTGGCTTCTACTGGTCCCTGCTGCTGTGTGTCTCTGTAGATGTAAGACGTAAGGTAAGGTGTGTTCTAAATGATGTCTTCGTGCCCTGAGTGGGCCTCAGAGCAGTACAGCTCTCTGGTAATCTGATTTGCAACAACTGTAGAAGGTGCATGAGGTGCTCTGGTGTAGAGCAGCCACATATCTGAGCCTCCAGGGTTAACAGCTATCTAAATGGGCTTCTATCATCTCCAGGACTTTAAGGAGCAGGTGATCCATCACATAGCAACCATCACACTGTTGGGCTTCTCCTACTGTTCGAACTACGTCCGTGTGGGTACTCTAGTCATGCTGCTTCATGACTCATCAGACATTCTGCTGGAGGTGAACTTACCTGTTCCTTACCTGTCTTTCATCATGTCTGTAACCTTGAGCCTTGAACCAGGAAATGACCTATCTTGAAGGGACTTTCTTTAAAGGAATCATTTCCTTCTTGTCTCTTGTTAATATAGAAAACTTTTGTTTGGGGGTTTTTTTGGTTACCCATATTGACAGCAGGATCATGTATGGGTGTACAATAAGTATGACTCATGACAGAACAGAACCCATCTTAATAGCATTATTCAAAGAAAGATCAGCACAAGGGAGGTCATTCTTCTTCTACTCAAGTGTAAAGAAGCACATAAAAACAATAAGAAACAAGCATAACTTGTTAACGTTTGCACTGAGTGCTGGACTCGTCTTATTGTGAGGGTAATATTATCAGATGAAAGTGATGCACGCCCAGCTTATGAAATAATTAATGTGCCCTTTGTTGATCTTATTTCTCCTTTTGTGTCCTGCTCCCTGACAAGGCCATTTTTAGCTTTGCATGTGCACAGCCTTCTAGCAAAAGCTCTCAGGTTTCTCGTGTTGTTAGCAGCTGGGTGGGGTCATGGCAAGGGTTTGGCCTGTACCGCTGCGTGATCATTCATGTTTCCACAGTCTGCAAAGATGTTCAACTACGCAGGCTGGAGGAAGACATGTGACAGCCTCTTTGTGCTGTTCACAGCAGCCTTCCTTCTCACACGGCTCGTGGTGTTTCCCAGCAAGTAAGAGCCCTTGTTGTCTGCCTTTAAATCTTTAACCTCAATAATCTGCCTGTTAGTACAGAATTATCTCCCATTTCTCTTGGTGAAGCACTTTGGGGCACCTTGTTGTGAAAGGCGCTATGTCAGAGTTAATTGAAATTGCTCCCGTTTGTTGAATACTTGTTGAACTGTGCCAAACCTTCATCTCTCCCATCCAGGATAATTCACACCACCGTGGTCCTGTCCATGGAGCTGTTCCAGCCTTTCTTTGGGTATTACTTCTTCAACAGCCTCCTGCTTGTGCTCCAGGCGTTGCATGTATTCTGGGCGTGGCTCATCCTGCGCATGCTCTACAAGTTCCTCTGCAAGGGCAAGGTGAGGCTCCAGTGGTCGCCATGGCCGCAGAAGCACACCATGTAGCAACACTGTCTCCTCATGGCTTACATTTGGTTTAATGTGGCCCCGTCTGCCATGGAACAGGTGGAGAAAGATGAGCGTAGCGATGAAGACAGTGATCTGGAAGAAGAGGAAGGGGAGCAAGTACAATGGGACAAGAGGAAAGGAGCCCTGAACTCCAGGCTGTCTATGTTGGCCAACAACTGTGTCCTGAGCAACCTGGCCAACCACCGAGCTGGTGCTAACAGCCACATGAGCAAAGCACGGTAGCAGTGTGCTAACTGCAAGCTGGAGGTGGTGCTCAGAAAGAAGTGTGTGTGTGTGTGTGTGTGTGAGAGAGAGAGCGCGAGAGAGAGAGAGGCATGGGCAGGAGTAGAGGCCTCCATCTTCATCCACACAGACTTGTCCTACCACTTCTTGTTCGCCATGCCAGTCCTGCTGTTCAGGTTGGCACCAGTTCAGAAACGTAATACTGATCCGAGTTGTTGCATGTAACTGAAGGAAACGTGGTGTTTATTACAAAGAGCAGCAGACCGATGCACATCCCCATTTAAAAAGTTAGCATTGCCTTTGGTGACCAGAGAGCACTTGGAGAAGACAAAGGCCCAGGGACACCACACCAGACTGCATCTCCTTGGATGTGCAGAAACTAGTAGTTTCAAATGTGAATTTACCAACCTGCACCAGTTGTCGCTTCACCATATTCGCAGGTTGCATTTAATGTGCACAAAGAGTGGACAAGGGTCGACATGGAGAAGAAAAGAAAAAAAAGGGGGGGTTTGTTAGACATTGTCAGCACCAAGCCATTGACAAGGGCTACTGTGGAGGAGTTGACATGCATTACCATCAGGCTAGGATCTCTACTTGACATCAGATGTCTTGGTGTCCATTGTGGGTCATGCAGACATGTTAGGTTGTCAAAAAGCTGCCACCCCTGTCCTGTTCAGCAGCATAATGTGTTGCAGTCGTAGAATTATCTCAACACTTCAGCCTTGTTTATTTAGCAAAAATAATAAAACTTGCACAGTCAGTACTACAAGCAATCGGCATTGTACTTCTGGAAGCCTACAATCACCTATTAGAACAGGAACAGTGTGAACAGGGGGTCGTGCCCCCCCCCAGCCCTGGGGGAGGGTGCAGTTTATATACTCAGCACTCCATGCGACCGCCTTTACAAACACAGGAAAACATTCCTTTCACCCGGGTATCTTGGACATCACCTCCACATGCAAGCCAGGCTGAACTGGACCCACCAGTGTTGTGGACAAAACGTGTGAAACCAACAGTATATTTTCACACATGGTGGAGTTGTTGCAACATTAAGCCACATGTAATTAAAAACCATTGTTCCATTTTATTGCTGCAAATTACTTCTAAGACAGCAGGCTGGAATTCACAGTTGTATGGCATCCTACAGATTATTAAAGTGAACAAAATTTCCCAAATTATCAAAGTAGCCTCTCTTTAAAAGGAGAACAGCTCCAACAGACAGTATGTACACTGACGACTAATTTGCTTGATAAGGTATCAAACATCCTCATGGAAAATGTTTATGGAATTAACAGTTTCTTTCACAATGCATTTATAATTAAGACATTTTTGTGAGGTTTGCTATGAAAAGAGAGTTATATATAGGACCCAGAGTAAAGTGCTCCAGCGTGAGGGGGCTGGAGAGTAGGTCAAAATACAGCGATCACCCCACAATCCTAGAAAGTCATGTGGGACTCCAGTAGGATGAGTGGCAGGAATGGCCCCCGCCCTACTGGAAGGAGGAGAGATCTTTGGTAATCGAACTGACAAGAGAATCACAGGGCCACATAAGTCAGTCCCAGGTCCAGGAGCAAATTAACAGCCCCACACACACACACACACACACACACACACACACTGCAGCACGAGCCAAACATCTACACTCACACCCCTCCCATACTGAGCAACGTTTTCTAGAAGCACCAAAACATTAGTAGTACAACGGAGATGAACAGGCAGTAAGGAGCCATGAACCTCTACAAGCCCCACAGCAGAGGAACGTCAAACGATGGCTCCATGCTGCGCTCACACATCTACACACACACACTTCATTGTTTCACTAAGTGTGTGTACAGGTAGGAGCACATTAGCATTGGCCTTCAGCAAACGCAGCACAGGACAGACAGGCTGCTGCTAGGCCATTTCAACCCAAAGCCTGTAGCAGCTCTTTGGAGAACTTCTCACAGGCATTAGGGCACTACAGAGACCTGCTTACAAAAACAGCACAACAATGACCAAGTACAGCTCGTTTATTACACTCGCAGAAACCCGCCAATCTTGTGTTCATGATACTCCGGACTAACCAGATAGTCGTGATCTTTAATTAAAGCTTTAAAAAAAAAAAAAAAAGTCATCTGATTATTCTCAATTTTATATGCAAGAGATGGAGTAGTGAGGTGAGCACAGAAAAGGTGTGTGGATATCCTGCCTCAGTACAGCTACACCCGCCCAGGGAGAGCCTCTCGCCATAAAGCGGCAAAGGTTTTAACAAACATCCCAGCCTTCTGCACAGATCATCTCTGTTCTGTGCTACAAACCACTTCACTGCAAAAGTTAACATTTTTCTCAATCTTTTTTTTGTTCTTGCACACAGCTCTGCATCCTCAAGCTAAACCACACACACACACACACACACACACCGAAAAGAGAAAAAAAATAATTGTCCTTAAAAAGGACAGTGTGGTGGGTTCCTGAGTGGTGCTTCTGAAGTTGCAGTCTCATCAACTGTGCCTTGAGTCACATGACACAGGTCAAAAAACTCAGAAGAAGATGACATCATCCTTGGCCACATCCTCTGGGAGCTTATGTGGCACAGGCAGGCTACGCAGGGGCACCTGGGAATCTGCCCAGCTGTCCAAATCTGGGAGCACATGCACATACAGACACTTCAGTTATGTGAGAACACTTGGCACACATGAGCCAGTACATCGTCAGAGCAGAAGTGTGTCACCTGGGCAGCATGGACGGTGGGAGCTGTGAGGCTGACTCCCTCTCAGACTGCCCTCCTGTCCTCCTGAGGCGTTCGCTCCTCGTGACTGCTTCATGTCCAGCGATGCTGAAGTGAAAGAGACAGGTGAAGCCCCCCTCCACAGACCGCTCCTCAGGGAACACGAGGGCCCTCACAGAGGAAGAGCTCACCTGTGCTACCGCAGCGCTGGGCTCCTCTGCTCCAGCTGCCTTTGGACTTGGACTGCGCCAGCTTTGTGGGGATCTGCTGGAGCACACCTGCCTGCTTTCCCAGCTGGTTGGTGGCGCTCAGCAGGTAGAGGGGCACGTCAGGCTTGGCGGGAGGCAGCCCCACGCTCTCACGTCGCGGAGGCACCTCAGGTCGCTCTTCGTCGTCGTCTGGAGTTACGATCAGACTAGATGGCACGAGAGGCTTTGAGCGCAGGAGGACGTCACTGAAATTCCCAGTGAAGGTGCTCTGGGGGCAGGACAGGGGGGGCCCGTTAGAGCGGCCTTGGATGGATGGATGCGGGGGCCTGGAGGTCCGGGGCCTACCTGCAGGGCGTCTGCACGCCGCTGACCGCTGTGGCTGATGGTCCAGTGCTTGCGTAGCATCCGCTGCCGCTGCTGCTCCAGAAGCTGGCGCTGCTTCTCCACGGCCTGTGTGGACTCCCGCAGCCGCTCCAGGTCCTGCTGGTAGTGCTCCCGCTGCTCCTCGAGCTCCCGGCGCTCCTTCAGCAGCTGCTCCTCCCGCCTGCGGCACTCGTCTTCCCGGCGGCTGAGGATGGCCTCCGTGGCGTCGTTTTGCCTTCGCTCCCGCTCCCGCTCCTGCTCCCAGCGGGCGTGGTCCTCCTCCCGCTGTCTGTGCTGCCTCTGCATGGCGCCAAGCTCCTCACGCTGCTTCTCCAGATTCCGCTGTTTCTCCTGCTCCAGGAGCGAGCTGGACCGAGCGTTCTCCCGCCCCCATAGGCGGGCCCGCTGCAGCTCCACGCGGCTGTCCTGCAAACACACGACAGCCTGGCCGCACGGGTCAGGGGGCGGGGGGCAGTTACGTGGGCTCGCTCTCAGGCCCTGATCACTCGGCCTTCCCTGTCAGCCAGTGAGAAGCTGCCTTACCTGCAGGCTGTACAGCCTCTGGGACAGCGACAGCACTTTGTCAAAGAACTAGAAAGACCAGAGAGGAAAACTCATTAAAAACGTCAAACCATTAAATCCAGGAGACGGAGCTTAGGAGTCCCTACACACCGGTACATTTCACACAAAATAAAGTTTACAACTTGTATACACATTTTAAATTTGATTTGTACAACCCAGTAACAGATTTGTACAGGTTAGATAATATAAATTAGCAAATGAATACTGTTCAGTTTGTGTTGGCATTTTCATCAGGCTGACGGGACAGCGAGACTGAAGTGTCACACAGCACAGATACACCCACTAATTATATAGCCAGCTGCTGATGGGATCCCCTATAACACCTGTGTGATGACACCAGGGACTGTGACTCACCTGGGGACACTCCCCACCTTTGGCTGCCAGCTGCTCCAGGCTGCCATGGTCACTCTGCTCCTTCAGCTGGGGCTCTGGGCTTGTATGCTGTGTCATCTCTCTGGATCCAAGCCCCCCCTCTGCACAGCCAAGTAAGCCGCCCCCCACACAATGCATAAAGCAGACGAGTAGAGGTGTGCTTAACGAGTAGAGGTGTGCTTAAACGACAATGTCAAGTCTTACCCAGGGTGACAGGAGAGTTGTCATAACCACTGAAGGTGCCCACTGTCGTGGGACATGGCCCATGGCTTTGGTCCTGCTGCTCTGCAAGTGCAGAGGGAGAAGGAGGTCCCTCTGGCACACTGAAGAGCAGAACATTCAGCAGAATCTCCACTGCAAGGCGACAAATGCAAGAACAGCTTCATCTCAATAACCACTCGCTGCTGGTCACTTCATTTCTTCCTCTTAATGACATCCGTTATCAGGGTGTATAAACACTGGTTTAAATGTGACTAAACCAAACTGACTGGTGAACTGCTCAGTCAGTAACCCCCATGTCCATCTGAGCAGCCTGCCTTTTGCTAAAGATACAATCTGTCCTCACCATCAGTGATGGCACCTTTGAGGAGCTGCTCCCCCCTCTGGAGATCTCTGGAATCACCTCGCATCAACAAACGTGAAGATGAAACGTCTTCCGTCCCCATGAGGGACTCTGCCATCTCAGTAAACACCTCAACCTTCTCCATCAAGCTCTGTGTGATGTGGGCATCTTTGAGTGTGAGCCGATCTAGGGGTAAAGTGGAGACGTGGCAATACCTTGGGCTGGCCTCCTGCTGACCCGGTACACTCACTCACACAGTGGACAGACGCGCAGTCTTACCTCGTAGCTCGCTCTGCTTGGCTGCCAGCTGCTTGTGATGCTCCTCAGCAGGAAGATCTTCATCTGTTACACGACAGCTGGAGAAAGGGACATGTCAGGTATAGGGTGCTGAAACTATTCTCCAAAGCAGCACTGGGCTGCAGTTTTAGCACCGTGGCATTAGCATCACACCTCTCCACAGCCTGCCGGATATGAGCCATCCAAGAGTTACGCTCCTCCTTGGATGGGGTGTGCAGTTCATACGTGTCAGGCTCTTTGGTAGAGGCACAAATGAGAAACATGGCTTTGTCCTCACTGGCCGCCGCCCTCACAATGAGCTTGTGCAGGGAGATCACTGATGGCCTGTAGTCCTGACAAACACAAGCAGGAAAGTAATCAGACACATGGCATTCCACACCACTGGACTATAATTACGTCATACAGCCCAAAACAACCTGCAGACGTACCACACACACACACACACACACCGGACTCACCACAGTAGAAAACGAGAATTTCTGGTCTTTTTCTTGCAGTAACAGGAACACATCTGTCAGAAGCACAGCCTGTACATCTACAGAAATGACAGAAAAGTATGATTTTACTGCCAAAAGAGCACAAAACACCCCATTTAAGACTCCACTAAAGATAACAGACTATTGCATTTGGGACTACTGCATAAGATCTTAAAAAATATGTTTTTGATCTAGCTCTACTATTAATAATAAATCAGAAACACCCAATTGTATGTGTATTCAGAAGGGAAATCTGGGAGAAGAGCTGCTGTACCTTTGAGCCTTCCAGAGGCTGCTCTCCAGCTGACAGGGCCCTCGTGCAACAGCGTGCGGTCTGCTGAGCTGAGCTCCTCCTTGCGAAAATCACGGCCGTCCTCTCCTTTTCCCACAGAATGCAGCTCCATTCGGCTGCAGATGTCCTGTAAACGGTCAGCCCTCTCGTGTTTGCTCACCTGACCATCCACATGCATTACAATGTCTCGGATCAGACCCAGGGCCCGGGACACGTCCTCATGCTCCTCCGTGCCAACTGGGCCACAGCACAAACAGAGAGATCAAGTCCATGAACGGCACCAAACAGCACAGGGTCAAAGAGGGAACACAGTATTCAATTCAATTCAATTCAATTCA
>JABJVR010048623.1:1776-23950 GCA_025773905.1 Chitala chitala
CTGTCTGGGAGGTATAAGGAGATAGATCAATGGTACACTGTCTGGGAGGTATAAGGAGATAGATCAATGGTACACTGTCTGGGAGGTATAAGGAGATAGATCAATGGTACACTGCCTGGGAGGTATTAGGAGATACATTGATTGTACACTGTTCTGGGAGACATACTGAGAGAGGTCAATAGTACACCGTAATGGGAGACATAAGGAGACAAGTCCTCTTGACATCCCAAATCCCTTGATCTGTTTTGTGTAGGAATACTTTCTTTCTTCAATGTTGCAGATTGCTGGCAGTGTTTGTACACAGTTTACAATTTTACAGCTTCAAGAATTTGAAAATGTCATACTTTACAAGAAGTTATACCTTGTGTTTTGTTAGTTGTCACTTTTATATCCACAGTAACATTTAAAATTGTTCAAGATAACATGCTGATGTTTTACAGACATCATCAAAATGCTAGTTTATGTCCAACATTTTAAGGCATGTGAAGGTGTGGTACATGGCTCTTACTGACACAATCACTGACATAATTTTGTTAATGTCTTTTTGTATTTATAGAATATGTGCTTTTATTTAAATTTATAATAAATACTATTCTTGGTTGGTGCCCTGCCCTGGGTGTCCCTTGCAATGTGCCCTGTGCCTCCTGGGATGGACTCCAGGGTTCTCGCGACTCTGAAGCAAATGGATGGATGGATGGATGGGTGGATGGATGGATAAATACTATTCTGGGTACTGAGAGTGTCAGTACATTTGTGATCCTTTGTACAGGACCCTGTGTTTCACGATTAGCGACATTAAAGTATTGAAGTTAAGGTATGAGGAGGCATATTGTCATTGGAAGTTCTGGTGAATGAGTAACTTTTTCTGTCTTCAAACGGATGGTAAAACATAAGCTTTGCAAACCACTGAATTTGGAAAAAAAATGTAGTGTTTCCCATCTTTGAAGCTGTTGTTTGAAGGTTTGAAATTTCAAGTCTTAATTCCAACCCATTCTGTTTCTAAAGAAATATGTATGAAGGGGTGTAAATCAGATAAATCACATACCTTAGCCCTTTTGCATTTTGAAACAGAGGTTTGCTGGCAGTTGTAGCCTTCATGTTATTTACTGAAGCATTCAGTTCTCATTCAGCAGCGTCATGTTTGGAAACCAGTCAGCAGAGAAAAGAAGGATTTAAAATCCGTTCCACGCTCCTGTAAATTACATCCCTGCATTTTTAATTTCCTTTCCACATACAGTGTTTTTCTGTGGCATCCAAAGAAAACATGATCATTTCTTTTAAAGCCACCATATAACACAAATTGTTTTCAATCTTAACCTGTTAAAAACACGAGTTATCATTTAAAAGCAATCTTTTTCTTTCTACATATAGAAGGCGGTCCATCATTTCTTTTAAGAAGTGCAATGGTCTAATAAATGAAGATGCACCTTTAATTATACACGCATGCATTTTCAAATGCACAAGGCAGTTACTGTTTTCTCCACAATATGATTATTAAAGTGTAAACAAATTTGCATTTGTTTATTTAAGATATTAGGTTTTAAACTGGCTCAGCCAGCTATGTTAGCTTTGTGTTTTTGGCTTGAGCTGGTTTAATAGATGCACCCTGAAGCTCTGTGTAGCAAATAGGCATGGTCGGTGATGACTCCTGCAGGGCCACTCTATATTTTGGTTTCAGATAATAATATTGCCTTAAATGTATCCAAATGTCATCTTCTGAATACTCCTTCAAAAAAAAAGACCAAAATGGAGTGTTAAGAATTATATCCATATAAAACAAGTTTTTTTTTTCCTCCATATTAAGCCATGTGGGTTAAAGTTCTCAGTGAAAAGAAAATGAAATGATATGTCACGCCAACTGGAACTTGACAAAGCACACTTATGATACCAATTTATATGCCCTTTGTAAATGTCAGTTGTTTTAAAAGTTAAAGCTAGTGGTATTTCATATTTTGCTATACTTTTTCCAGACATTGGTGGTGTCTTATGAACACTGGATGGGACAGTTTCAATAATGTTCAGCTACGTTCCAAATTCCATTAAAATGTTTTTTTTTAATAAAAGCAAATTTTGACTTGTGCTTTCAGTAACCTTTGACAAGTATTTCGCTTATTGAGGTAATTCTGTGTCGAGAAAAGAAAGTCAGTTCCATAATGAATAACCTTTACATACTCAGGTTAGCAATGAAAGTGTTTAACTTGCAAAGCATTCTGAATGGCTAACTGGAGGTGCTGAATGAAATGTGTTCTATGCTGCTGGAGTAAGAAATTACTGCATTTTAAAATAATTTGCTGTTTTTAAAACTGTTTAATACAGATGAATGAAAATTTATACTGACCCGCTTTTTGTAGGCCTTCAGCTCCGGCCCATTTGTAGTTCTGTGAGACAGAACTAAAATGAATATGTAAATGATGCTGCTACACTCCTGGGTTTCTTCATATTGGTAACGTCCAAGGAGAAATACCAATACAGTCATATTACTTAAATATTATCACTGTACCATTATGAATACACATAAATTTGAAATATTTGGTCATAATTTATTCGTCTTCCAGTTTTCTACAATGGCAAAGTACTGAATATGTAATTACATTATTGTTTATCCCTCAGATTCAGCTTTAGTTTTCTTTCAAAATTTTCTGCATGTGATCCTCCCGTCAACAATGGGAATGTTTACAGACAGGTAAAGCATTGGAAAGAGGCTGGCTTTAGATAGTTGTGTCCATGTAAGGTGTAAATTGGTGTATGACCAAACTAGTAAAAGTAATACAGGAAATGTTTCATGTTGCTATCGTGGATTCTTACCAATCACAACAAAACAGGGCCTTGACTTAATATGTAATGCGAAAGATGACATTCTCAGTAGTCCACTTCACTGCAATGACATGTTGGTATGTATTTTGTTCTGGGGGGAGGAGTGCCCCCTTTTGGACACCAGGCAATGTTGCATTATATTTTTTTCCTGTGTTAAGACTGGACTTTTGCTTTGGACAGATACGACAAAATTTTGATATGTTCTGGGCAATTTATATTTTGGATCTTGTGAATCTGAAAATGGAGCACTAACATGTCTATGCTTTTTATTATTATTAGCTTAATTTTTTAAAACATTTTGAGTATTACTATTATTATCCCTAAAAGGTAAAAAGTCTTATAGAACATAGCAAATGTTTATACCCATTAAAATTGTTGGATACTTAATAAATAGATTTGAGTCAAGTTTATAGTGCATTGGTATTTCAATTCAAATTCATTATTAAGCAAAAAGCATTTTGTGGCTATTTTTAAGTACAAGAATGTTGTAAGCTAAAACGTTGCTCACATTAACAAGTAGTCAGTCTCACTCCTGTGGAAAAGTAAAGACAATCTCATTTCAGTGTTTATTGGGTTTGCCCTTTCATATTTTTGGTTGTTGTGACATTTGAGATGTTTCACAGGGGCCCAATATTTAGTACATTATACAGTCATAAAGCCTTATTACAATTTTATATGGAAAACGTTTTGTCCACATGCTTAGCATCTGAGCAATTCATGACTGCTTTTGGTTTGTGGAGAACTCAACCTTATTAAACATAGCAAAAGCCAAAGGTCTTTGTGCTTACAAGACCCAATACACCCATGGGCTCCTAACAAACGGTTGTGTTAATTTTTTGCACAGTTGTCTTCCACAGAGTACAGCATTATTGTTCTGCCACATCAAATTTATCCTGAGTGCGTTACTTTAATTTAAAACGTGAAATTGATGCCCTTGAGCTTTTGCCAAAGTTTTGCATTCTCCTCTAATTTCCCCTCTTAAAGTCTGTGAAAGTTAATATTCTGGACAAATAATTTTGTTTAAGTTTACTTTTCAAGCCCCATTGAAAAATGAAGGAGTTTGACAGCTTTAAACAGTCATCAGTTTAATACCCCACCACTTTCTGTTTTAAAGATTTGGACATAAATATTGACAGACACTGCTGACAGCAGCTGCAATTTTTTAATGGAGAATGGAGCTGAGGAAAGTGTCTCCAACATGGTGATCTAATAAGAATATTTTCAGATGTTTATATTACACTTCCCATGCTAAGAAGCTACCCTAGACATTAGGGTCTCCAGCCATTTCCCAACAAATGACAACAAAAAGAAAGTCTGCAGAATCTTTTCTTGATTTTTTTGTGCTTCAGTTTACGTTAGTAATCAAGGGACAAGGCATTCTAGTGCTTCTCTTAATCATACAACGAGAATTGTTTATGTGTCGTCTCACAAACCCAGCAGCGTTCCATATTCCCTTATAAATATGTAAAAGATTAAAAAGCTCTGAGCTGGGTTGTAGTCATAGTCAAGGAAATTCAAACAAACCCTAAATATTGTACTTCTGTGTGGATTCAAAACAGACTGGTGTCACGGTAAATGATGTCACATGTAAGTGTCAGATTTACCATGTAATGGAAAAGCAAAGAACACAGTGTTATTTAACAATACTGACACCTTAAGTGAAAGTTAATGAATGATTCAGGAGAAGTGTGTAATGGTGTGCTTGGGATGTATATGCCTTGTGTGTGCAATTCAACTTTTTGAACTGACATTTTTACTTTACATATAATATGTACAGTACCAGTACCAGAGCCAACCCTGACCATTTGGTGGTATAAGCAAGTTCTTGGCTGGTGCTTCTTGCATCACAACCAATTCCACCACCAATCACTGCAGTGGAGCCCCCATAAACGGACGGAGCCCCTAGCATTTGCTTATACGGCCTATGCCCAGGGCCAGCTCTGGTTAAGCATGAGTTTAAACATTATATTTTTCCCATATTACCGTGTTTCCCTGAAAATATGACCTAACCGGAAAATAAGTCGTAGCATGATTTTTGAGGATGCTTATAATATAAGCCCTACCCCAAACATAAGCCCCAGTTAAACTCATCAGCCAGACAGACGCATTTAGCACAAGTTACGTTAATTAACGTTAGTTAAGCGGGCGCCTTTGGACGACAGGTAAACGCCTATGTAAACAGATGAACTCTAGACTTATTGCCGAATACCAATGGTTTTACAGGAAATGGAGTCACAAGAAATTCAGGCCGGAATTCGGGGTTTGGAGAGTTATGACGAGGTTCCAGAAGAAGATGACATGACTGTATTTGAATAAATGTAGATTTTTGTACATGAATAAATTAATAAATGTAGATTGTTGTACATGAAAAAATAAGATTTCCTCTAAAAATAAGCCCTAAAAGCAAAAATGTATATAAAACCCAGTCTTATTTTCAGGGAAATATGGTATGTGCTTTAAACTGTATACATCTATTTTATTACACGTTACAAATTGTAAAATGTTTCTAAGATCCAAAAAGTATAGTAAGCACACACCCCTACTCCCTCTGTTATCCCTTTCTGGCGATTATATAGGTATTTTAAAAAAAGGATTGTGTCAGCTCAAAAACGATTACATTCAAAAAAAAAGGAGGCCTACTCTAAAACAAACAAGTAGTCTCCATATCGGTACTGTTAAAAAACTATGCGCCCTGTACATATTAGGTTATGTGACTCACACATGCACATGAATCATTGTCTATACTAAAAATGCATTCTGATATTGTATTCAATTAAATGCAATACCGTAGTTCGTTATAACTTGTGACAAAAGGTCTGCTGGTCATTGAATGCTCCCATCTCGAAAAAAAAAAAAAAAATAATAAAAACATTTTTCACATACGGTTCCAGTCAAATGTTTTGGTGGAATTTCTGGAGCCAAAAAACTTCCCTAACTTCCTTCACCATTTCTTCCGTGAAATGATTACATGACCAGACCAATTTGATATGAGATTGAATCAGTAAATTAGAAGTCTAGGGGAAGTCTTTTTCATAGGAAAAGTAGGCTGTTTGCCACCGTAAATGAGCGCGCACTGCAGGGTTTCAGGACGGGAGCCAGATGTTTCAGTTTCAGCTCCCTGCCGTGTTTGTGCTGATCGCACGCAGACGCAGACGCGCAGCTGGGTTGTCTTACACGTTTGGCTGCAGCTACGCAGCCGCATTCCTCAGCTCTCTTCATTTACGGTGTCTAACTTCATCATATCCAGTTTTGTTTTCTCAAAAGGCTTAGACAGCAGTAACTAGTTAAAATTTGCCAAAGACAAGAACGTGGCAACAAGCAAAAAATCATTTGATTACTAATATTTTTCAACGGATTTAAAAGCTGTAACATTGAAAGTCGGTACTCTGCTTTACACTGATACTTTACCTTGAAGGGAGTTACATTCTTGTGAACTATATTTTACATAAAATGTAGCGTGCTTAACAAGTATTTCGAACTAATTGTAACTAGTTTAAAATAACTTATGAATGTGTTAGGAAGAACTATTGCGAACATACACATGAGGCCGATTCATTACGTACAAAGCAGGTGAACACAGCCTTTCGTTATACGGCACATTTCACATACAAAATAGGGCGGAATAAAATACTGTACATAGGAAAGAAAAATGCTTCTAGTATGAAACAGATTTTTTAGAGTTCTGACTTGCTTATACAGATGCAGAAGAAACGACCAGATTTCTGTAATTTTAAATATACGGATTTGACAATAATACCGTACCCATAATATTAGAATTATTATTATAATAGCTGATGGAACCGTATACCGCGACCCTCATTTGGACAAGCGAGTGGAAACTGACTGAATGACATTGACTGACAGCCACCAATTTAATCACATATGCAGGCTACTAATGAATTTATGTGCTATTATACTGTAAACAGAATCAGAATAGAAGTGCCGCTTGCCAGACACATTTGCCTGTCAAGGAAATTAAATCATTGCTTTAGCAATATTGTGTCTGATGTATAATGATAAGTTTTAATATACGTGACAAGTATAACATAACAGCCTTGTTGACCACTTCCTGATATCCATGATCGCTTTTCCAGTGGTATGAAGCCCATACGGTAACTGCTAGTTAAAAATGACATGTTTTAAAGGCGTTTAAAACCTCAGGGGTCTCAGCATCCTGCCAAGACCCTGTCGATGGTCCTTTTCCAGGTCTTTCTTTAATGCAGAGGAAGTAAAAATAAATAATTTCTCTTAATCACTGCCATCTAGAGCTCAATTTTCTCGTCTCGGGTTTATACAGTGTTTTACATGAAACAATTTTCTTTCCACGACGTACGTAAATCTTTTTAGTTTTGAGTAGCATTTCAAATAAAGCAATGTTTGTCCAGTAACATATCTATGCATTTAATTCGCCAAAACTACTCTTTACATACATTTAAGTGTTCGTTTTTAACATAACGTTCGACATTTGAGTACAGTATGTCATATGAAACTACCAAATACACCATCGTCGTATAAAAAAATATGTTACATTGAATTTGTGACCTCTTCATTCTTTAGTGTGATCTGTGCTGTTAATCAGTAAACCCAGCAGACGACTAAATTAAAGTCGCTCTAAAATGCAAGAAAAGGTAAATAATACTGCTGAAAGAAGCCCGTAGATGTTTAAATGTAATAATACTAATTAGAGGAATTGATTTTTTAAAAATCCTTTAAGTTCACAATTATGCCTTGCATTAACTGTAATTGGAGTTCTGGTTAGGTTACCAGTCAAGATTACTCTACAGGAGCTGAAAGTAAATTTTTGTTTCTTTCCTGCTAAAGCCAATTAATTTCAAGGACTTTGAGCAGTGACTATAACAAGTAGTTATTTATGTTAACCATCCTATATTTAGTTTGCTTAGGGCAATTTTCTTTTACTGTGTAGGATTGTTTTATTCCTCACCAGTAAGGCCAATTTTATGGCAATTTCAGGAAAATAAACAGATACTAAGTGATGATAATGAGTGGCATAATGTTTTTCACATGATTATGGCTGCTTCATCATGGTATTTTATGGTATTTTATCTTTGGCCTGTTTTATATTGTGCATTCCAGTTTTCACATGCTGACTAGTTGTTTGCTTCAGAATACCCATTGACAAATCAGAGGACAGACTTCGGAAAATTGTGGTTTGGTGTGTGAGTGTGTGTGCGCGTGTGGAATTGGAAACCTTGAAGGTCAAGGGTTATGCACACGGTAGTGTGTGAAATTAGATATTTTCAATGAAATCCAAGGTACTGTAGTGGTAATACAGGGTGTAAGGTCTACCTTCCAAACTGAACAGCAAACACTTTGAAAAATCCACCAGCTGCCTACCAGGTCTTTAATGGAGCAACAGCTCATTGTCTGGCTTGGTGACAAAGCAAGGTGACACTCTACTGCGGAGAAGAATCAAAGCCTATTAAATGGAACAGATGTGGCAGGAACCACTTCTCTGACCCCACGTTCAGGCAGCCTTAGTACCACACTGTGCATGTTCACTCAGACGTGGAAAAGCGGCAAGTCTCACAGACAGTCCCAGCATTCATTAGACATGTTTTCTGACACTTTTCAGTGACCCATGATTTTGTGCTCTAGACTGGCACAGGAGTGAGAGAATGAAGGCCCTGATTCACTCGTGCTATGGCCCTCACTTCCCTTTTTGTTCTGTGG
The DNA here is from genome assembly GCA_025773905.1 of Chitala chitala. Lineage (NCBI taxonomy): Eukaryota > Metazoa > Chordata > Actinopteri > Osteoglossiformes > Notopteridae > Chitala > Chitala chitala. The sequence goes on from JABJVR010048623.1 coordinate 10,282, forward strand.
CATTTTGTGCCTTTTCATGCAATTTCATCACTGCCCACAGTATTCTGTCGTACTCCATGTTATCTCTGGTAGACTGTAAGCATGAAGGCACTGATTCACTCCAGTTCCTTTCTTGTTCCACAGTGTTCCACAATGTTCTATAGTGTTCCAGGGTATTCTATGCACATGCATCTTAAGCATTTATTTGTTTAACCAATTAAAGCTGGAGGAGTTAACAGTCTAAAACATCAAGTTTTACACATTTAGGTGTATGAAATATCTTTCCACCAGTGTGTCAACACTTACTCTAGGGTTTAAGGAATATTTAGTCTTAGTGTTCACGCTGACATACAAGTTCACTTTAATTAATCTTTTTTTCCCCATCCGTGTGAATGTTCAATTGACCAACCTGGACCACCCTGACAGAACATTCCAACAATTGCAGGTTTAAGCAGACATTTTTCAGTGCAGGAAACACTGCAGCTTTCAAGTAATTTTTTTGAGAACCGCTTTCTGCAGAGTGAAAGGAATGCAATGAATCACTCGGCTCTGACAGCTATCTGTTTACTCTGCCCTGTCCGATCACACAGGCAGGAGTCAAGCACACACTCGACATTCAGGGTGGCGGGTCTCAGGTGAAGCCAACACCTTGCCACTTCTGAGAGTGACGGTGCATTTATTAAACACACAGGGCACCGTGCACTTCACCGTGTGCATGAGCACAAGGCAAACACTCTTTTCTTTAGGAAACATGATAACCACCTCCTCTCTGCATATTACAATAAACACAGAACCCCAGGCTACCAACCCTTTCTCAGATTTTTAGTTTTGCCATCGGCTGAATATTTATTACTCTGAAATGGATAATTAAAAAAAAAAAAAAAAAAAAACATTGATTTATGCCTTCCCACAAAACATATATTCTAGTAATACTATAATCATTTTTCATTTTTATACATTGAGTTTCACTTTTAGATTGGCAAAAAATGATAAACAAAAAGTGAAAAGTTACCGAAGTTACAGATTAAAAGTGGAGTTCTTAATGAAAATAAATACGACGAGGATCTTATTTACAATGAGGTTCATTTCCAACATTTAAGTTGTAAGTTAGACTACACAAGTCAGACTTCACCCCACACAGTATTACACTATACAGTACTATAGCACACACTATGTTTACGCTACAATTCAGTATTGTCGAATTATTATAGAAAACTATCAACTAGACATAAATTGAACCTCTGTTATCTTACACTACACTCACATTGTGTGTAAACACAACTGTACCATGGAAACAAAGGGAATCTGTGATGTCCAAGGCTGTCGCAGTAGTTCTGCGGTAGTGTTGTTCTACAGGTACCACAAAGTGCACTTTCAGCATGCAATGGTGCTATTGCGTTTACAACCATCAGGAAACTCAAATTAATTTGCATGCATATGCTATCAGTTGACTGTCATTAGTACAGACAATCTTATATTACACAGGTTGTAAGTGGGATATGTTAAATTATAATCATAAATGATGAAAAAATTATAATGATCATCATATATGTGCTGCATCTAAAACTATTGGACAGGGATGTGAAAACATGGTCTTTTGGGGCCGCAGTGGGTTCAGGTTTTTGTTTCAGCCAATTTCTGCTGTTAATTGAACCTTAATGTCAATTAAACATAACTGGCATTTCTTGTATAATTACTGTCCTAATCCAGAAATCTATTTTAATTTTTAATAAGAATTTTAAAAGCATGATGAAGACTTACTGATTTAGCTTTTTTTTTTCGTGTTGTTATAGTTTTTGATGTTTTAATCCATTTCTTGTTAGTGATCATTAAAGCCACTGCTCCTGATTAACCATTTTTGTTACTGGTACCTTTTCCTGCTGTTCATCAATTATTACAATTTGAATACCATTAATGGTTTGAATTAAACACGATCCTAAATTTTCCAGACTTTTTCTATTCTGGTTCTGCAGTTATAGCAACATTGTAAAGTGTGAATTATAATTTTGTTATACATCTTAAAGCACTACGGCCAGTCCACACTGAGAGCATTTTTTAGCTGCGATTTTTACGACAATCACATGCGCATCTCACAGAGCTGGTAGAATACTGTTTTATTAAATGTATCGATCCACACTGGAAGTGAGACATGATAAATTGTAAAAAATGGCCACATGTGAACTAAAATTAATCTGTCACAGAAAATATCTTGGAAAGATGTACATTTTTGTAAGCCAGGAGTAACATACATGTAAAGTGGAAATTACTACTAATTACTGTAAATCTGAATTATTACACAGTAGTTGAATTTCTCATTACATTCAGTACTTCATTTGTTCACATTTATAGAGAGATAATAAATATCTGTCTCCAAATAAACCAACTGGTCGCATTCCTCGGGCCCATAAAGCCACCGTAATTACAAATGTTGTGACTCCTGCTTCAAAGCAAAAGTCCAGTTTCAAAGTTTCCCAAGCTGAATCACATGGTTTCTGAAGCACTGAACAGAAGGCAGTTTTGTGGGGATTTTGAGAAGAGAAACAGGCCCAGAAGTGGAGAGGGAGAGGGCACAATCTATTTTTGTACAAGCAGGTCACAAAAATCTTTGCTGACATTCAACTTCTCGTGACCGTGCTCTGAACGTCTTCTCTGTAAGACTAAGGAAAGATGTTTAATAAATTTATTTTAAAAATCAGATTTCCAATTGTCAAAGAAAAATCTGGGGCCTGGTCCCAGGCAACACAGGATGCAGAAAAGTGTCCACCCTGGATAGGGTGTCAGCCGCCTGCCAGACACTCACATACATTCACACACTGGAGGAGATTTACAGCCCCCGTTTCCCCTCAGCCACATGTACTGAGACAGTTGAAGGAAACCAGATCACACCTGTGCATGCAAAGGGAGAACATGCTAACTCAACACACACACACACGCGCACACTGTGTCAAGGGATGCATTCACACCCGCAGCCCAAAACGAGTGAGCTCTTCCTGCTGAGACACTGAACCTACTGCAAAATTAACAACATCCTTTGCGTGCTAAAATCTCTGCAGCTACATCAAGTTCACTTTTGTCATTTCTGTGCTGAAAAATGTCAGGAACTGTCTGTATTCAGATTGAAATGGGTGCAATAAATATATTTTCTGGCCCCATCATGGATGGATTAACTCATGCAAAAACATTTAACTACATAGGTTAAAGGGACCACACAGAAACCTTTTCCTCCTTTTTCCAGGTGTTTTATTTAGAGACTATAAAAAGCCATGACATTTAACTTCCATTAAAAACTCCACAAATAATCTTATCCATGGCAGCAATTCTCCAGACTAATTTTCACAGCAGGTTTGAGGGTCATGTTTAAAAATGGCTGAGTAATAATGTTAAACTGTATACCTTTTTTCATTTTTTAGAAAACGCCACACTCAAAACTAACCATTGTCTAATTCTGTTGGTGTGGTTTTAAGAAAATAAAACATGAATAGTAAAAAATATCTCTTTATTGCTTAGAACATCTGAAAAACTCTGGAAACAGCACTGTATTGTCTGCGTAGAGCATCTCAAATTCCCTCCATTAATTTTATGCAATATTTTTTGTGACAGTTGGGATTGATGCTCAGTGCTTGTTGGAGTCCCCGTTCCATCAGGTCAATGTGATAATATTAAATTCACACAGAAAATAATGAAAGGAAGGCAGAGCCTTCCTCAGCCAAGCTGTACACTAAGTCTTTGAGGAAAAAAAAAATTTCACCACAAAAGATGCCAGAACGACAACCTTCTCATGAGGAACGGCAAAGCCCTCCATTTTGCTACTGTACTGAACATTGTGTAAAACCTGCTCCATCTGGGTCTCCTAGGCAGGTCTATGCCATGTCATGTTCTAAAGCCAAGGGGAACCCATCTTACCATCCATTTTGGCCACTCTCTTTGCTCACGTCAATGGGGATGCGACCAACGCAGACAAAGCTAAAACAACATACATACGTCATGTGTCTGTTTTTAAATCTCAGCAATTTCACTTCACTCAAATTTCTAAAACTCATTTTCACTTGAATACAACTATATCTATTTTTTAAATAATCATAAATGTTGTCCCTACTGACTCTGTTTAGCCCAGAGCATGGTACTATGTATGGGCACGTGAGCATATTTTTCCTGATCACTGACATATTAAAATCCATGACAATCATTTTCTGGTACGTATGTTTACAAATTTCTTGACAGTCAGGAAATCCTCTGATTTGTGCTAAACTTGTGGGGATTTTGCAAATGGCACTCATCTGTGAACTAACCCCCAGATGTGATTATAAATCTGGCCCCATTAGGCCCCTTCACCTTATACCCATGCTTACTTCCTGTGGTTGCAGTGATGCACCCTGGGGTTGCCTGAAGAACTAAGAGGGCAGATGACTTACCAAACTTTGCCAGAGATGAAAACTCTGCGGTGTTGACGGCAGTAATGAGCTCCCAGCAGCTGGCAATAAATGTGGTGTGCAGCTGCTGCTACTATAAACTGTGCTAATTCTCTGAATGAAGCAGCAGTGGCTCCACCCCCTCACCACCACCACCAGACCCCCCACCCCACTTCGTTTTCCTTTTCAGAAGTAGCTGCTGTGTGAATGGGGTCCAAGAGCATAGAGCCAAGAATTATTAAACAAACCCACCCATTGTGAGACGCTCCCTTGATTAACTGAAACTTTGACCATATGTGCCCTCAGAAAAAAAAAAAAAAAAAAAGTGCTTGGAAGAACATGTGGCGGTGCCAAACTTTCTACCACTGCTCAGATGGGCCTTCAACAGTCCTGGCCTCTAATGAAACTAGATTTGGCTCTACACCTTTGCACAGGACTGGATTATTTAACAGAATTAATGTTTAACTGAAAAAATGGAACCACTAAATGTAAAAATGTAAGGCAGAACTAAGTTGTAGAAATTATGTGGGAACAGCTCGTGTTTAGAAAAAATATTAAGCAAAAAAATAAATAAGTGAACATCACATGAAATTTAACGAATTAGAACATAATAATAAATGACAATAAGACACTCAAACGCTAGCTCCCCGGGTGCCACATGTGGCTGCCCACTCTTCTCCTCGGGGGGGGGGGTTAAATGCAGGGAACCAACATTGCTGTAACATGTATGTGAAACATTTTAAATCGCTTTGGATAAAAGCTTCTGCTAAATTAATACATGGAATGTAATGTAAATACATGTACTGTAGCTGTATCCAAATTGTTTTGTGAAATTTCTAAGGTTGGATATGGTATGCAATTAACATAGACGTGAAGAAGCGATCCAAAATCCGTTAAAAACCAAACTTCACAACTCTTCATGAGCTCTTCCTCTCGTCAAGGACAAGGTCTAAGACCCATTAGTCTGGTTGTGTAATTGTATAAAATTGTACATATGGTAAGAGAAGATCAAATTTTTCTTCTAAAACTTCTGTTTCATAGTCCAGAAGTTGACTATTTGGGTTTTGCTGCAACCTGCTGGAGAAATACCATAAATGCAGTCAATCCCATTTAGCGTCGAAGAAGAAGAAGAAGAAGAAGAAGAAATATGACAACACATGCTCAGAAGCGAATGAAGGGAGTACAATGACTTTTCAGAGCGTTCTGTTAAGTTTGCCACAAGAGTTAACCGTATACCAAGAGCAGTGAACCTATATGGGTACCGGTACGCATAAAGTTTGTTTTTGTAAATACCTGCTCGTGAACCTGAGTCTTATGTATGATTGTTTATTTATTTATTTACTGAAAAAATTAAGGATTCTATTCAAGATTTTATAGTTCCTAGTCATTTTCCTGTAACCAAAAAAAAAAAAAAAATTTATTGATTGATAATATTATATATTTAGCAGTCTAAATTGTATTTTTCATTCTCAGTCCTCATCCACAGAACCTAGACTCGTGTTGGAAGGTTTTATCAATTTCATACTATTATCCGTTATTTTAACAAAACATCATTGTCATTAATAAACAAAAACTAAATCAACAAAACTGTGTGAACATTATTTCAGATATACTCTGTGTGAAACAAACAATAACTTTGCTTTTAATACTAAAATCTAATCTTAACAATGAACGTATTCTTGTTAATGTTTAAGGCTTAATTGTGATGTAGTTATACTTCTTTTAAACATACAACACATTCCTTAAAAATTTACTATTGCATTGCAAATTGAATGTTGTAATTTTTAAAAATTAAAGCACTCTGACGTAAATTTGATCTGCTGATCTGATTATACAGCTCTCAAAAAAACAATATTTCAGTTATTACCAAAAAATGACTGGTTGCACTGCACCATTTTTAAAGAGGGTATACATATACTCTCAATACTCTCCTTACTCATAAAATGCTTTTAGGCGATAATAAACCCCTAACAAAAATGTTAGTGTCCAAAATATAGGAAAATATCGGTATGTTGAAATCTTGGTCGGAGCCAATTCCAGGCAGTCTAGAGTTCAAAGCAGAGTACAGGGTACACCCTGGGTGGGACACCGACAGTGTCAATATTTCGTAGAACGTTTGTGTCATTTTCATTATTGGTCAGTTTGGGGTAACCCAGACTAACAAAACTACAGGAACATGTGCAACACTCTCAATTTTGGTTCATCATATATTTTCTATTTTATGAGTGAATAAAGTGTGCAAAACTTATATCCACTGTATGAAGTAACATTAATTGCGAATATAATAACATTTTTACTATATTTTATTTTTTAAGCCTAATATACCTGTTCTCGTTTCTTTTAAGTGTAATTTGTTTCATGTAATTTGTACAGCACGTTTGGTGTTCTTGCATTAGGACTTTTGCTTTGAAAAATGTATTCCGGATGCGCCGTAGTGTCGCGTATGTGTGCCTTGTGCTCGAGATGCTCGCATGGACATCTTGCAGTTCTCAACGGCCGTGGATGGGCATTGTCCCGTGCTCACGGTGACGGGGTGAGGAGAGACAGAGGTGCTATTCCGTTCTGTAACGAGACTTGTATGTTTTCTCGCGCTACCTCGCGACACAGGTACGGAACATGGCACGCGCGGCGCGTTCGCTGTTTGTCTAATTTTGCTATGTTTACCCTTCATGAAGATAATCTTGCAGTGTAAGGGGGCTAGCTTAATGTCGACGTTTTCGTATTCAAGTTTTAACTGTATTTTTTTTAATTTATTTAAACTACGGTATTGAAAAAAAACATTTATGCATGTTTGTCGCATGTCCCGGTCTGTGTTGCGGAGTAGTGAATAATGTGGTTGCATGTTAAAACAAGTGTTTGTTAGCAGTGTTGATAATTTATACATCACGTTACGTCAGATAAGCATTGTTATCTTTTTCACATCAACCATAACGAGCTGGATATTTCTGGTAGTTTAATTTTGTAACCTCCTTTCTAACATGTAGGCCTATCATTTGGGTTAATTAATGTCCAAACATGATGTAATGAAGACCCGGGGAAATTAAATAAAACACTGTATTAGCATGTTCCTTCATAGAATGCTGTCGAAATGCTACTGGGGATAAATATGGATGGAAAAACGCAAAAGATGAAAACTTTGAATGGATAAATGTTTCTTTGTGAACGTCTTAAATGTAAGATAAATTCCACAATTACTTGTTTACGAGTTTATGTCTGAACAAAGACCTTTCCTACAGCAGATGAACTCACCTCAGGATCAAGAAGAGCGCTTCCTTGGTAAGTTGTGCTTGGCGAACTGAACAGAACTAATGAGCAAATGGCGACACTGCTTTCAGTCTTCTTCGGTTGAAATGTTTTGCTCCTTGCAGACTTTTGTTTTGGTTTGGTGACATCCTAAGTCATCCCTGTGGTTTTGGGAATATATTGTATGTTTAAATTATACAGATACACATGACAACAGAACCTGCACACTGGCTGAAACCTTAGCATCAATATAACATGCAGTGGAAAAATAAATATTTCAAACTACGTATCTGTTAAAAATCTGCGTAGAGATTTTTTTTTTGTAGTGAGAGATTTACTTTTTAATTTGATCAAATTATTTTCAGGGATTGTTCCAGTAAATATTTTAGTTGTAAGTGATGATGATGATGATGATGATGATGAAGACCCAGACTTCTCCAGGCAGAGTGGCACAGCGGCAGATGAAACACTTGCAGAAGGTAGTTTGTTTCATTGCAAGCTGAATTGTTTGTCTCATTTGTGACTAGTAGCATTCCCCATTATTTTAACGTGAATTTTTCGCATATTTAAAAGTAATGACACTCTGTGTATTGATTGCACACTCACAATGATGTAGGCGGAGTTCAGAAGCAGGGAGAGCAGAAGACACCGTGCTGGTGTGGTGAGTGTCAGGGTGACACAAAAGTCCTGTGCAGATGTGATGCTCCACCTTCGCACGTCGCAGACAGAAACGTGAAACTGTCTGCGTTCTCTGGGCACCACACCGCTTTTGATAAGCCGGTCGTTGCAGAGCATCAGACAGACTGTAGTTCCTCCCGCAAGATCGATCATGTGGAATGTTCCACCAATGGGCGTTACTCGCTCCGGTGCCGCACAAAGTTGTCTGCTGATAGTATGTGTCTGGCATGCAAGCACACCAGCCCTAAAGTGGAACCGAGCCCTTTAAAGCTTGAGTCGGCGCAGTTTGAAGCCAGCGTCCTAGGTACCAGAGGTAACAGAACACATGTGGGGTACATACACACCTGCCAGCAGTGCTCGTATGTGACGAAAAATTTCTACAGCTTCAGCTGTCATATGAGGAGGATGCACACGGCCGCTGAGAAGCCGTACTGCTGTCAGTCATGCAATGCCGCCTTTTGCACCATTAGCCATATGAATCAGCACAAGCAGACCTGCATTTGCCTGAAGGGCACTGACACCCTCCGGCCATCCATGATGCGGAAATGCGAGCAGCGTGCCTACTCCACACATCAGCCGTACAACCTCCGGGTGCACAAGCAAATCCACACAGGCAAGCGGCCCTACAAGTGTTTGAAGTGTGAGCTGGCGTTCCGTACCCCGAGCCACCTGCGGCACCACCAGACCTGCCATCGGAACAAGTTGCAATAAGCAGATCCAAAACTTTGTTACCACCCCACCACCCATCAGTCTGGTATAAGGTGTTAATTGTTGCTTTGCTTTCTTTAACTCTTAACCCATCAGAGAGTTTTAGTAAAAGAATCCTACCCCAATTGTTGATATATAGATATATAGACATGTAGTCATATCAGGCAAAAGACAAGTCTGTCTTGGTGTGTTAGATTTTCAAAAAGCTCTCCGATAGTACTCAAATTTCACACTTAAAGACCTTTGCCTACACATTATTCAAGGGAATCAGATTTGTATTATATGCATCACGCATAAGAGTTGGCTCTTAAACTGAATTTGGTTATATACGTTTTTTTTCCAGTATTACCACAGACAGAAAAAAATGTGTAAATGTATTTTGTTTTCTGTCATTTAATCTGCAAATTTTTTTTCCTTCATTTCCTGGTGTTACAATGTATTTTTTGCTAGAGCTAACAGATACTCAGGGTTCTTCCCAACACTGTCTATTCTTCCCAGCGCACTCATGATGGTCACTTTAATTAAAAAAACGTTAATCACCTTTTTAGTCAAACGCTCCTGACTTCCAGCCAAAGGTTTTGTGGAAAAATCACCTGTGCTGATTGTTTTGTATCTTTTTTTTGATAACCTTTTCATCCTTGTAAATTGAAAGTACTTTATGTCAAAAACAGGTCAACTGCTTTTTTTGTAGGCCTTCCTGACTGAAAATGGAAGTGCATTACTGTGAGAAGATATTTATCAAGTAAGCACAGTTAAAATTGGAACAACATGAGTACATCTGGAAACCAAAGAAACTAAAGTAGCAGATTTTTCCAAGCAAACAACTATTTGTTACCTCAGAAGTAGGCCTGCACGATTAATCGTTTGTAAACCGAAATCGCGATTTGAAAGGGTCCGATTTTCAAATCGCAAGAGCTGTGATTATTTCGATGGACTATCAAATATGGTAACAAGCATATTCGTAGTTTTTGACAGTTCGCTTCATATGCATATTACGTCTTCATGCGTATATTACGTTTGATGCAGAGTTTAACCAATAGGGGGCATTTTAATACTGCATGTACTGACTGAACGAGCAAATAACATTAACGCCATTTGGAAAAGATGAGCGACAGCTACGGCTCAACTTCCCAACAAAGTGTGTCTGCAGAAGAGCAAAGTCCTGCAGACGACTTGGTACCTAAACGAAAAAGCACGCATATGTTTCTTTGGTGCTGTTAAAACAACCACATCAAACCTGTAGCTCTTTTATGAAATAGTAGTAAATCGCATTTTAAATCGCAATTTTGATCAGAAAAATCGCAATTCGATTTTTTTCTCCAAATCGTGCAGCCCTACTCAGAAGTGTAGACTGTGTGCTGTACTCGTTCAGAGTTTTGCTGCCTGTTGGTTTAAAGAAAAAAACTTTGACCCAGAGTGGCTAGTCTTTTTGATGTTTTGTTGACAGCCATGTGTGAAATTTTGGAACTCAGACTTAAATAGTCTGCAAAATTTTTAGGATATGATAATTCCAAGTGTGCAGCATTGTGTTGAAAACTGAATTATGTGTAAAACTTAATGTTTCACTTTTTTCCCTCCTCTATGCATGAATTGTTTGCTTTACTTTGTGAGTATAATCTGAATATATATATTTGGAAACATTTGAAACAGCCTGTTGTATACTTTAATTCATGTCTGTTTCTCCATTACAACATACTGTAAGTAGCATTCAGCATAAATTTTCATTTTGCTAGCTTTGGAGAGGCATGTCACATCAATCACTGGGAAAACATGAATACACAAGGTTGTAAAAACAAAAATGGAATTGAAATGTTTGTCTAAGATGTGTCCAGCATTAGTTTTTTTTTTTTTTTTTTTTTTTACATTTTGTAAGCATTCTTGTTTACTTGTGTACTTGTGTTCTGGTGGCTCAATGGGTAGAGCACCAGGCTGGGAGGTGGAAGTCCCCTAATTCCTGGTTGAAATCCCAGCTAGGTGTGTTCCTGACCAAGACACACAGTGCTAGCTCCCCAGGTTGTTATGTGGTTGCTCATTGCTCCCCCCCCAGGGGGATGGGTTAAATGCAGAGAAGCAATTTTCCTCTGGGATTAATAAAGTATAATAAATAAATATGCTTTTTAATTTAATGTACACCAATTTGTTTCAGTGGATTTAGTGATTTTCAGAAGCAAAGAAAAAATGTTTGTTATGCATGACAAACATTTTAACTAAAATGTGGAGAGATAGCTGACGTGTTTCCACACTAGGTACACCAACAGTACAGAGTTAGTTGTGACTGATTATGTTCCACCCCTGTGTTAATATATCATGCTTTCATATAATGAATTTCAGATGACCTGTGTTGGTTTAATTGATTGTTTGGGGTTAAGGGTCATGATGGATTTATATTAGCCGGTGTGCTGCTGACCTTGGCCTGCAGCACAGGACACAGACGCCTAGAGACGAATGTCTCTGTATGTCACTTCCCCAGGATGAAGGAGAACACTTGGGGGTAACAGGCCATTCTAGAGAGCACGCACAAGTGGAGCTAAATTTTAAATGTACAGTACTGTGACATTTAAATAATGTAATAATGCATGACAAATGGCATACTTTGTGTTTGAGTTCAAAACCATTTGCTAGGTCATATTTTTGAATGAAAACATAACCACCGTATGGGCAAGGAGATTTTTATATCAATGTCACACGTGATGGTAAAAGTTGTATGTAAATCTGAATGGATAAGCACATACTAAACTCGTGTTTTGGTGAACCATTCATTTTTGGACCTGTTGATGTGTGAAAATCCCATTTCCTCTGATTTTACGTACAGAATTTGCACACTTTATCTGATCTGTATTAACATTTTCAGTGTTTTTTTTTTCTTTTTTTTTTTTTTACAGGTGAAAATGAGATACCTTTTAAGACAAAGACAAGTGTTATATGTTATGTATAATCAGTATATTGTCTGACAAAAATCATAATGTAGTCTTTGCTTTACATTAATTCATAACAGCAGATTCAGAAGGAAGAAAGGCAATTTTAAATCTGGAGAACTGAATGAGTCTCTCTCTCTCTCTCTCTCTCTCTCTCTCTCTCTCTCTCTCTCTCGGATAAATGCAAAAGATTAGGGGAGCGATTTTTTAAGGTTCCACTACTGGTTTTGCTTCATCCATCTGTATAGAACAGTTGATTTTTTTTTCTAAGTACATATAAAGCATTCTTGACTTTTGAGTAGAACTAAACATGAATAATATACCTGAAAAAGTTCAACATCAGACACTCATCATAAACCACACCTCTTTCATATCTCTATTTGTTATTGAGCTACTTTATGATTTCAATTTACAGTTGACCCGCAAATTAGAAATAATGTCACAATGTTTTACTAAAAGCACTTTTAAAAGATACTTGCTACAACAGAAGTATGGCCACTGTTCACTGTATCTCATTTGCCTTCTGTAATTCTTAGAATGTCTTTATAGTAAAATCTAATTTTGCTGTTAAAACTAAAAAAAAATCCACCGCTCACAACAATAAGGCTGGAGCCACTTCATGTTTTTCCTGTTGGACAGCTGGCTTGAAGACTCAGGTGACGTCAACACTTTGTATTCTCATCCATGATAAAAAAAAAACTTGTACAAAAACACATAAAACCAAAGTGAAACGACACTGAGTGCCAAATCCCCATAGGTGAAGCAGTTGAAGCAGCTACATATAATAGCCAATACACTTACGTTTTGCAAATATTACACCTTTTAAATATGTAGTAAAACAGAAAGGCAAAGCACACACCCTGTGTAAGACTTAAGAGGAAATCTGTCAGCCATCAGCAAGATCAATAAGAGCAAACAAACAAACAAGAAGTGAAAGAATTGATGTGAAAGCACTTGACAATGTGACTGTCGTAAAGGTCAGCTTACGCTATAGCTGTCTCTTAGTTACAGCATCACGCACAGCGGAGCTGCTTACTGAGTGCTCGGCAAAGGTATTTAGTGTCATTCACTGATGCAGAAGTCCAACATGACGTGCACAAGTGTAGGCACTTAGAAGAGCTCTCAGTATAAGGTGGTCCACCTAACAATCAATTTCACAGCACATGTTTTCCACAAAAAGCCATGTTGTTGTGTAATTATGAGCTTTGTCACCCTTGAAGGGCTTGCCCAAGAAAACCCTGATGAAGAAATGACAAGCTTCTGCAAATCTGACTCAAAGAAACAGGAGACTTTTCTCTACTATTTTTGTTCTGACACAAAAATATGATGTGTTAATGTCAGCATATAGCAGTTAGACATTGTGTTGTCCTGAACCTGCTTTTATGCACCTGTTCACCTGGCACCTACTGACTCAGCACTGCAAAATCAGCTATGCTGTACATCTTATAATTGTTGAAAAATGAAAATCAACTATACTTTTCTAGTCAGTGTCAGCAGTTATTGTGACTTTTATTGCTTTGTGGTTCAATTCGAAGGGAAAAGGAATTTGCAAATGCATAAAAAAAAAAGTATGTTTTCATTTGGGGGTGGCACGGTGGCGTGGTGGTTAGCACCATCGCTGCGCACCTCCAGGCCTGGGGCTCAATTCCCACCTTGGGTTTGTGTGCGTGGAGTTTGCATGTTCTCTCTGTGCTTGGTGGGTTTTCTCCGGGTGCTCCGGTTTCCTCCCACAGTCCA
>JABJVR010048624.1:2796-15734 GCA_025773905.1 Chitala chitala
TCCTGCTCAGACAGACTGTGTGATGCCAGGCCTCCTTACACACTGCATCCTGCTCAGACAGACTGTGTGACGCCAGGCCTCCTTACACACTGCATCCTGCTCAGGCAGACTGTGTGACGCCAGGCCTCCTTACACACCTCATCCTGCTCAGACAGACTGTGTGACGCCAGGCCTCCTTACACACACTAGGCCAGATATTTTAATGACATTTGGTGATAAGCGATTTTGTGCACATTTCCGTGAGTCTTGACACGTGGTCCCATTTTAACAACGTTTTAGTGAGCATCGCCATCTTGTGGACAGTTTTAGCTATGACCTGCACAACTGCCAGCAAGTAGAAAATGCTGTACCTTCAGACAAAGAATACGATAAAAAAATAATTTCATAGCATATGTTAACAAATATAATCAGGTATATTAAAAAATTTAACTAAATACAGGATAGACGTTCATATTGGAGAGTCACAACACAACGTTGCAGAAATATGTGTAGCTTACTTCAGAAACCATTATCCTTAATATTGGGAAGTCCTCCCCTGTTACATCACCTGAGTCAATATTTTACCTCAGAATCTGTATTTATTCTTTTTGTGTGACATCTGTTAAATTACTTTTACACAATTTTTTTTTTAAAACCATCTTTCAGGATATTGGGTTTTTTGGTGGTACATGTCCAGGTTCTCTGCCATTTTCAAGTGCCCACCAGTGATGGTGCAGGTAGATTTAGGACAGAAAAGTTCACCCATAACAATAGAATAGCACCTAGCAAAGTAGACATGAATGGATCTTATCATGAATTAATCTTATCAAACATACCTTTACATTTTCAATTATGAGACCACATTAATAATACAAATATCACATTGTCAGATCAGACATTCAGCTAATTAAACTACCAATCCTTGCTGTCACTGCAATATTTATTTTTGCAGTCCTACTTGGACTATCAGTCCTGACTGCCATTGTTAAATTAAGTTTAATAAAAACAACTTTATCAGTTTAGATTTAATGATACCGTCTGTCATTTTGCTGACTCCCGAGTTGATGCGTGATCGAGTCCCGAGTTGATGCGTGATCGAATCCCGAGTTGATGCGTGATTGCATTCTCACAGGCCGACGGCAGAAGGCCCGCAGCTGACGTACCACAAAAAATAACCTGGACCAGTACATAAAAGCTTTCATCTCGAGAGACAATACACCACAGAGACGCGGATCAAAATAAAGCGTTCTTAAGATGTAGATAAGTATTTTCATGAGTGCATATGAACCAGCAAATTATTCTAATATCTGAGAGAGGCACAAAAGAACGAGGAAAGTGGAGTGAATGTACAATTAAGCTAAATGGACTTGCTGAGACTTGCGCCTCTTTTTCATGCGTTCGGTCTGCTTTCATGTTCGGCCCTAGAGTAGACAGTACAGGCTGAGGAGCTCATGAAAGTGAAGCAGGTAAAATCCATCTTCATCAAAGCCAATGAGGCCGTATCTGCTTCTGAGCTTGGGTCACTAGCCCTCACCACGTCAAGTTTTCAATAAGCTTTCAGATAGGCAGGTGCGTGGAAGGCCCACTGAACGTCTCCTGCAATCGTTCATCGAACAATAGAAAGCCTAATTAAGGCTGATTGTGGGTAACAACAAATTTTCATGTGGTTAGTGAAAATGAGTTTCTATCTCATAAATCATTATTGTTGAGTCTGTTTGGTGAATATTTAAAAACGTAGAAACTTCCAAAAGGAGCGCACTCACACAGACTGCTACAAAGACTGAGATCCACCTCATCCCTCCAGTCACCACCACAACCATCTTGTAGACATACTAAAAGTCATGAAATATTTTGAATATTGCCATTTACATAGAATAACAAATTAGATTTATGACTTAAAATACTGATCTATAAGATCATACATGGGGCTGGAACTAGGGTTAGATTTGTATGAAGGAAAGGGACTGGTGCTAGAGTGAGGGTTGAATCTGGGAGAGGGGCTGGAGCTAGGGTTAGGGTTGAATCCAGGAGAGGGGCTGGAACTAGGTTTAGGGTTGAATCCAGGAGAGGGGCTGGTGCTAGGATTAGGGTTGGGGCCTAGAGGGGAACTGGATCTAAGGTTAGGGTTTCGGCAAGGAGATGGACTGGAGTTAGGGTTAGGATTGCGGTCAAGAGAGGGCCTGCTGCAAGGGTTAGGGTTGTGGCTTAGAGAAGGGCTAGAGCTAGTGTTAGTGTTGTGGCCTGGAGAGGGGTTGGCAGTGGAGTTAGGGTTGTGGCAAAGAAGGCATGGAGCTAAAATTAGGGTTTGGGCTGAGACAGGCTGGAGCTAGGGTTACAGTTGTAGATAGGAGAGGGACTGGAGTTACAGTTAGAATTGCGGTTGAGAGAGGGGCTGGAGCAAGGGTTAGGGTAGGGGCCAAGAGAGGGGCTGGACATGGGGTTAGGATTGTGGCATAGGGATGAGATGGAGCCATGGTTAAGGCTAAAGAGGGCTGGAGCTAGCATTAGGGTTGTGACCAGGAGAGGGGCCGGCAGTTAGGGTTATGCATGCGGTCAGAAGAGGAGATGAAGGTAGAGTTAGGGTTACAGCCAGGAAAGGGCTTGGAGCTAGGGTAATGGTTGTGGGCAGGAGAACAGCTGGAGCTACATTTGGGCCAGCTGAGAGGCTGACTCTAGGTTTAGGGTTACACAAAGTAGAGGGGGCGGAGCTAGGGTCAGGGTTGGAGAAAGGACAGGAGCTGGAGCTGGGTTTGGGGTTATGCCCAAGAGAGGGGATTACAGTGAGGTTTGGGTTGTAGCTAGGAGAGGGGCTGGAAATAGAGTTAAGGTTTGGTCCAGGACAGGGGATGGAACTAGGGTTTGGGCCAGGAGCTGGGCTGGAGCCAAAAATAGGGTTGCAACTAGGAGAGAGTTAAGAATTACGGTTCACTTTGGGAAGAGGTGAGGAGGTGGCACTAGGTTTTGGGTTGGGACCAGGAAAGGGACTGCAGCTAGGCGGTAGGGCAGTGGTGACCTGTATAATTGCTGTGTAGAACGCCACAGATCTCTGTGTTGCCATGTTCTGTTACTATTTGACTGAAATACCCACTAATTCTTTTTCTGTCACACTTTGTATTCTTGTTGAGTTAACATCTTTCTACATTTTGGGCAAATTCTATATGTTAATATTTAACACAGTACATTCTGTGACTGTAACTTGTAAACAATAAAGGCAAGAGTGCATTAAGGAGTCAGACTACACAACCTCTGTGTGCGTGTGTGTGTGTGTGTGTGTGTGTGTGTGTGTGTGTGTGTGTGTGTGTTTGCTTTGGTTTTGGTTCTACTTTTTTGCTACAAAACAAAGACTTTAACAGACACATATACACAGTATAAAATGTAAAAATAATTTATTTCTAAAGCACATCCTTTAACGATCCTTCTATCTTAGCACATAATACATCCAGTTCTGATTTTTCTCTGAAGTGAGAAGGGGTACAGAAATCCACAGAGGTAGGAAAAAGCTATGGATATTGATGAAGAGTGGTTAATATAGTCAGTCTGCAACTTAAACATGATAAACCTGATTTTAGCAAGGTAAAACACCATTTCACTAACATATAGTCTAAGCCTACTGTTAAGCACTGTATAATGCCTGCTTTACTGTGAGCAGTTTTCCAAAACAAATTACAGCTAATAGCCTGGTCTTTGTCACTGTCATTGCATAAGATAAAATACACAGAAATACAATAGGCAAGCAAAAAATAAATTACAAAACAAAATACACAACATATTACATTTAAATTTAGCAATATAGAAAACAGATGGAAAATTGATATAAAAACAGATATAACTATACAGAGTAACATAAACCTGGTCATAACTGGAAGCAAGTACCTGAAATGTGTGTTTAAAATGTACAGTTTCAGAGATTCGTTACTGATGTCTGTCCTGCTGCTGCCGTCTCCAGCTGAACTACGAAGCCTCCTGCTGTACACAAGTCACACACACGTAACGCTGTACACAAGTCATACACACACAAAGCATTGTGTTACTAAGCAGATGGAGAAAAGACAGAACTTGTTTGTCAATTATGGCCATCTTTGTATTGCATATGTATCTAATCCTAAAATTCATAGTGTACACTATTAAATAGACACCGTCTCATAATAAACATATTATGCAACCATTAAATCATAAAATTACGTAATTTTAAGAACAAAAATCAGTGTAAATCTTTCATGAAACTGAGAAAGCAGGAACGTAACGTTGAAATGGAATCCAAAGCAGAAGAGCCTGAGGAAAAGCATGCATTTAACAGCCAGTTCACAACTCATTAAGAGCACAGGGCAAAAAGGCAACAGGTAAGGCCCATGTAATGGCGTGCTATCACCAGGGGCCTGGTGCGATAACAAGACACCCCCCAAAAGTGATTTTCTGTTTTGCAGAGTGATGTTGTCCAAGTGATAAGCTTTGTGTCTCATGACTCACGCGCCCTGATGGTTTTTATGAAGTGTGCGAGTGCTTGCCTGCACGGTGAGGCTGCCTTATTAAATAACAGAGCATAAATAAGCCCCGAACAAGAATGTGAGTGCAGCGGACACAGGGTCCCCTTCATGCTCAACCCCGTGTCCCGGCGTAGACCCTGTCCTCAGGTCGAGAGGACCTGTACACCTACCTTATTCACACATGCACACTGTCGGTGCTAGACTCTAATCAGGAGTCGTTTGCTGAACAGCAAACAGAACACAGTTCAGCTTGCAGACGCGAGACATAACTGAGGACATAATTGAGGACATTACTGACATTTGAGCCAAATTTCTATAACATATTTTAATGCTTTACAGGTACAAGTAAATATATCTTACAGTGTGTGAAAGGGTATTCTGATGTTTGCTAAATATTTTGACCTTTGCAGATATATTAAGGCAAATGAAATGCAGATTGCCAGCTTTGTGAAAAATCCACAAACTAAAAAAGAAGCATTAAGAGAATACCAGAGAAACTCATCTCAAGATCACAACAATCTGCAATTAATGAAATAATCTAATTAGATTATTCCTCATGATGTTGTGCCTTCAGTGCCACAACACACAAGGTAAATCAGAAATGAAAACATGTACTGTATGCTGTCAGATGGATACATCAGTCTCACTTCACAGTAACAGGAATGGAATATAGTCAAAATCAACGTGCTTAACTACGTTCAGTGTCTGCTGTACGCAGGAAAAAGGAATATGCTGAGCAGGCAAGGGGACGGCCAAGAATGAGTACAAGCAGAACTGCAGGTACCAGTGTTATTCAAAGAGTTTCAAAGAGAATTGCTGTTCACCACGCAGATTTAGCCATGGCACTTTTTATTCTGTTAATCTCTTCTGACAGCAGACTCTGCTCCCCTGAGGGCAGAGGGGGAGAGGTCTTTATCAGTGTCTATTTCAATATCCACCTCGGTTACAGTCACATGATTGCCAGGTGAAATGTAAACAGGGCACACCAGATGTTAAGACTTTGAATAAGTCTCCATTCAGCCCTCAAGGCAATGCTGGAAAAATTAGCACAAATTAAAAGCAGTGAGTAAAATGAGGAACTGAAAAAGTTAACATACAACTACATTTCTGTTAAATGATGAAGTCCTACAGATCCACTGACAATTTAGTTGGAGGAAGAGGCAGACATTCTGCAAACCAGGCCTGTCACACTGATTGAGTGGCTCTCGGTGATCTCTTGTCTTTTTGTCCTGTCTAGTATTTTTAATTGTCCAAAAAGATTGGTAATTCTTTGAAGGCATCCAAGCTTCAGTGCTGAACTTTATCAGTTTACTGAGTAAATTGTGTTCAATAGTGATCCCCTGTGGTTAAAAGTCTTGTCCTGAAAAATGGAGTACAGATGCACACGCACACACATGTACACGCAAGTCCCATGTGCTTGCACAAGCACACTCCCACAGAAGTGCACGTGTGGCTCCTTTGCACCCTTCATCCAGCTGAGACTGCATCCTCATCTTCTTGGAAGACCATTTGTGCTGAGGTGCTGTTAACATAGAGCATGTGTAGCAGCCACACCCACGCAGAATCAGCCAATCAGCTGCCAAGTTCATTGAGCATCGAGTCCCTCAGAGTGGAGGGGAGGGTGGGGCATTGCTGAGGGAGAAGGCCTCCCCCTTCTCACCCAGTCATCAATTCTGAATTGGGCTCCAAACTCTCTGCAACCTCCTCCAACTGTTCCAAGAGCTCTGTGAATGACGGCCTTCTGAATGCCTCCATCTACCAAAAAAGGAAAAAAAGAGTACCATTCTACTTTAAGATAAAAATAATAATGAGGTACTGATACCAAACTAGCAAGATAACTGAGGGTAACTGAAGTATCCTTCTGACGGCTGATCAGTAAAGCTTCCAGTTTACTGTCCCTGAGATCTGTTAAGCTTTCAGGTTATTGATCTGAGATCAGTTAAGATTCCAGTTTACTGTCCCTGAGATCTGATAAGATTTCAAGTTTAATAATCTGAGATCAGTTAAGCTTCCAGTTTACTGTCCCTGAGATCTGTTAAGCTTTCAGGTTTAATGATCTAAGATCAGTTAAGCTTCCAGTTTACTGTTCCTGAGATCTGTTAAGCTTCTGTGTCTCCCCGGTGTCACGCTGCCCATTGCTGTATGTGTTCAGAGCCTGCATATGGTCATGCAAGTATTGATACAGTTGCCAGGCCCTGGATGGCAGTGTCACCGTGGTTACCTACCAGGCAGCAGCTGGCAGCCAGCTCCAGCACACGCTGTGGGCACCCACTCACAATCTCCTGGAACTTCATCACGTCTAACCCGTAATCCTGGAGAAGTATACAGATGACACCATGTACACTTGAGTAAAAGCACAGATACCAGGTCCCAGGCCAGAGTGGGGCTTTATTGGAGAAGTGGGGCTTCTGTAAAGCGCTTTGAGACAACTTGTTGTGAAAGGAGCTATATCAAAATGAATTGAACTGAAATATTACACAAAATACTGTACAATCAATGTTCTGTGTGCAGCCAAAATACACAAAACCACATTTTAGCCATAGTGAAAAATGTTTTCTCTGTCTATACTACGGTAAACAGACAAGTTACATAATCACACAAGAATAACAGCCAACAGTTTAAAATTAAATAATGCAACAAATATTTTTAATGTCAATATAAAGTACCATGGAGCTTAAGTAGAGCACTGAATGTCCAGTACAAACACTGATGATCTGAAAGCTATTGAGGACACCTTAAACTAGTTGTGCTTGGCTGGGCTTTCATTTCCTGAATAAATCCCCTGTTATCCTATTTTCCCTGAGAGCACCTGAGGTAACCTCTCCATTGCTTTATAAATAGTTCTGTATAGAGAGAAAACGCTGCATCATCTGTGAGATACACTGGGGCCAATGGGTCAGGAACAATAACAACTCCTATCGTGGACTAAGAGCGAGAGAAGTGACATGCAAAGATACTCACTGAAAACTCTGACTAGTGTTAACAGCATTTTTGAGAATGCTGCAAGTTCAGGTGTAGATTTACACTGAGAACATGAAGACAGCCCCTTTTTCATAAATCATTGTTCTATCCCAATCTTGAGGTTCAACTACTGATTTTTTCCCTGATAGGTACAGGCGGTATGACTTCACCTGTGTTCTGGGAAGGATTTCTGGATCAGCCGGAATTCTGCCCAGAATTTCACACAACACAATCCCAAAAGAGAACACGTCAACCTTGGAAAAATAAGGATCAGTAGGAAAATGTTATAATAGCAGTCAGAACCTCAGCATTGTCTCCAGGACCTGATTATACCTATCCACAACTAGGAATCCATACACTGTTGAATTCTAATATAGATGCATCTTATATAAATAGAAATTGAAACTGATATAGAAACATATGGAAACTATTTTCCAAGAGTACTGTGCTGCATAAAGTTTGATAGTAGTGAATGAGTAAGTGTTTTAGGAGAATTACTGTACACCAGCAGGATACTAAACTAGTAAATTCTAATTAAACTGCTTGCGCTTAAGGCATATAACTGTGGACACAGTATATCATACAATATATAGGAAAAGCAAATGTTTATACAAACAAGACCAGCCTTTAAATTGACAAAAAACAGGTATTCAGCACTCTGTTCATTTTGTTTTAATGTTAAATTCAAAATTCTGCAGATTAGTGAGCACTTTCAAAGGAACTAAAAAAATGTTCACTGCTAGAGACTGATGTTTGATAGTCTTCCTGTGCAGTGATGACGCCAGAGCTGAGGTAGTGTGGTGAGGAAATCTATAAAGCACATATTTGGTGATCGACTTTCGGGGTGGATTACCTTACGGTCATAGGGCTCCCCCCTCAGCATCTCTGGGGCCATCCAGAAGGCGGAGCCAACCAGGGACAGCTTCCTGTCGGGATCTTTAGCAGGCACCTCAACCACTTCTCTGGCCAGGCCGAAGTCCGTCACCACGGCTTCCCTGCCCCGTACCGTCACTCTGATCAGGCAATTCTGTGGCCACACACAAAGGCTGCTGCAACGTGGGCTCGAGAAGTAAGCACTGAAAACAGCGCAGGGCTGTCCTCGGAACAGACATTACGTAAGTATATTTTATAAACTAGTTCTTTTCTAGTACTTTTGGAAATGATGAGATATTCAAGTACTGATAGAATGTGTTTTTACCTTTTAATTTTACTCGTATTCCTCTTATAATGTAAAATTCATCCCTAGGTATTTTTTGTGGTAATTGCGATAAATTGCCAATAGGGGGCAGTACAGTACAAATTCAAGAAGAAGCTTTACAGACAAAACAAAATCTGAAGGAAGCAGGGGGAGCTTTCAAAAACTAGTAGTGATAATCAAAATGTATCAAATCTATAAACCGAGCATTAATAAGCATTTGTTTACCTTTACAAAATTCCCTGCTGAAAACCTTTTCAGCAGATTTTAAAAAATTTGCACATGACCATCAACCAATGATTTAAAAGCCATACAAAAATGTTTACAGCTGCCTTGAAGCATTAGCTTAACTATTTAAACTGTTAAACGTGGAATAATCAAATAAGAAAAAAGGGTGAAATAACATTATTGAAATATCTCTTTAAAACAATTTTAAAAATAACATCAATGTTGCATATTTTTTATTATCCTGTAACAGCATAAAACGTCTCCGTCTTTTGCCATTTATACAGAACAGTACAGCACAGCAAATGATCAT
Source organism: Chitala chitala (assembly GCA_025773905.1). Lineage (NCBI taxonomy): Eukaryota > Metazoa > Chordata > Actinopteri > Osteoglossiformes > Notopteridae > Chitala > Chitala chitala. The sequence goes on from JABJVR010048624.1 coordinate 11,954, forward strand.
GTGATGTTTGTGACTTTGTGCTAGCATACATATATCCACAGTCCACTTTGTTTCCAATGACCTGTTATAATGTACAGTCGCATCCCTTGCTATATTCCATCTACGGAGGCAGCCATACCCCCGGCGACATCTCTGACCAATGGTCATACATCTAAAAGACTGCATGGTCATACCCCTAACATGTGGTCATACACATAACACACTGCTGTACCTGTAACACCTAGTGATTCCACTAATCCCCACACACACAGGGCCGCGCGCCCCACACACACGGTGCCAGGGCTCAGCAGTCTTCTGAGGTGTCGCAGCTCGCACTTTAAGAGTAAATATCAGGCCCAGGTTTTATATATATCAGTCAGAGGCAGCTAAATGAGGCTGGGATGCCAGGAAGACCACGGCACATCCAGGCAAAGCGGCTGTTACGTAAGGCAGCTAGGCTCTGCGGCAAAACATTAAATACTGAAGTGGCTCCAGGTTTCTGTGTCTGTTCTGCATTAGAGGTTCTGCTTTCCACTGCGCAGCCTGTCATTATGGTGGTATTTGGGGACCGGCCTCCGTCTGCCCACCGGGCCCAGGGCCAACAGCTGCAGCGGCTCTGAAACACAGAGCAGGAACGGAGGGTCGAAGAGGTGCTCTGCAAATCTGAAGCTCTTACATCGTGTGGAGAGACACCGCTGGCTACAACCAGCGGCATTTAGCAAAGTTATTTTGAAACAAATAGCAGCTGTGCTTTCTGCCAGCACGAAGCCAACCTATTCAGTGCCAGGCAGAGAAAAGCAAAAAACCAGCAACATCTTGGCTTTGAATAATTACAGGTCCATTCCTTTACACTTTAGACCTCATTTATTCATTGCTAAGTCTCTGTCCTGGAGACGAGCTCAGCTCGTGCTTTGGAAGTGAGCCTCGGTGAAGGATGAAGCTGTAAACATGGAACAGCGAGGCATTCTCTGCCGTAAGCCCAGGCTGCCAGATTCTCAGCTCCAGAGCTTAGCCCAAATCCAGGACTCGTGCAGTAAGTTGCCCGTCATTCATCCCCTCTAGCAGTCCGAGGTCAGGCCAACAGAAGCCGTCGTGTCGTATGTCACTGTGGTCATTAGTATTCTGAGGCCCACCGGATCCCTGTCTGAACAGGCAGTGACGGGGACGTTTCTTCGGCTCTCGCTCTAAAACAGGAGCTCAGCAAGCAAGAGTGTGGGGGAGGGGGGTGGTGGGTGAGGTGATGGAACATCGGGGGGGTGACCCTGCGCTTTACACTGACCCTGTGTTCTCACACGCAAGGCGGAACCGGCCTGCGTGTGGGTGCAGGGGCTCATTAGCATCACAAAAGGCCGACCTTCTCGCCAGTCCGCCGTCGGTGTCCACACCAGGGTGTTGAGAAGCGGCTGCTCGCAACCTGGCAACAGGGTGAGCTGTCGGGCCTACTGGGCTCTGCTGGTAGCTGCACACCACAACACACACACACACACACACACACACACACACACACACGCAGGCAGACACCTTGCTTTGTTTTTTTTCCCAAATCACCATCATCTTTTTTAACTTCAGTCTTCAGTGTTCAAAGAATCCCAGAAACATTGGAAACTTCCACTATTAGTAAGTACATCATTTTGGTGAAACTGGAGGTTATGTGAATGCTAATTCATGCACTGTTATCCAAGTGAAAAAGGTTTAAAAAAAAAAAAAAAAAAAAACTATTTTTAGTCTGGATTTATCAGTGTTACAGGAGCAACAAACACACAACCTTGCAGCCCTCAAAGAGTTACCAGAGAAGAGGATTAGCCCACTGAGCTAAAGACCCAAGTCCCTCGTTGTAGTGAGGATATACTCTTGTCCTGATTACAGGGGACTAATCACCCTCTTGATCCGACTACAGGGGACTAATCACACTCTTGTCCTGACTACAGGGAGATTCTCACCATAGCCCTTTCACATACCGCTCATCAGGTGCTATGTAAACTGTTTCACACACTCACACTGCGTGAAGCCCACACACCATGTCCTGCTGCTGGCATGCGATTGCTAACTTGGAGGTTTGAACAGTCTGACCAAACAATCAAAACCTTAGGGATAAATAAGCAGTGTGTTTAACTGAACGCATCCTGAGTCCCAAACCTGTTTTAGATACCTTTGCCACTGGCTTTAACCAGGAGAAATATCAAAGGTTAAATGCTATACGGACTGGAAGCTGGATTTCAACTTTGTCAGCAAAATCACTGAGGGACACGGGACTTACCTTGGAATTGAGGTCCCTGTGGTAGATGTTCTTGTAATGCAGGTAGACCATACCCCTGGTGATGTCACAGGCCAGGTCTACCTTCTCCCTCCAGCTGAGGTAGATGTCCTTTCTAGCCAGGAGTTCCTCTAGGCAGCCACCACTTACGTACTGCAAGATAGACACACATCAAAGTCCGGAAGCGGGCTGATTTTCTGCATCTTATTCTGTTTAGTTCTCACTACCACTGATCCAACTGGCTGTGAAAATGTCAGAACAACAGCAAACAGAGAATTTCTGCCTACAGATTTCACATGCTTCTCTCATCTACTTTGGCCAAAAATGGTGGGAAAAACGTCTCACCTCTAGAATCGGGTAAAGTTTATCTTCTCTTACACAGACCCCAAGATACCTACAAGCACAATAAGAGTGTTACAGTCTGTAACAGTCACTGACTCGTATAGCATGTCAAAACAATGACTCGCACATTAAAATGAAATAAATACTGCCAGGACAATAAACTAAAAATATGCATTTCCCAGGACAACACTGCTTTCAGAAGATTTGTAAAAAAGATTTATTACACAGGGTAGAATTGCACAAAGTATTAATAATGTTTAATATAGTTTTCAGCTTCACTGCCATGAACTAACACTGCTCGACTTGTTTCACAATTATTCCTCATGTTGTCGTCATGGTGATGCAGCTGAGCTAATAAATAACCCACGCATTTGAAGTAACAAACACCACTGGTTTCAATTTGATTAGAATGACAACAGACAATTAATATATTTTCGGCGGAATCGTTTAGCCCATTCATATCAACCATGAATGATTGCAGGAAAGATGGACACCAATCCTGACACCTTGACATTTAGCACCAGGTATGAGTGGCGTTGGGTAAACTTCCGTTAACAACTCTGCATGTTCAGCTCTGCTGGTACCGTGCGCATTTTGATAAGGGTTCTGTCATGACCTTGAATAATCAACACTATATGAATGCGCCACTTCCTGAGCAAACAGAACACCTTAGGTAACCACTTCACCTATGCAGATTTAGCCTGTGTGACAGCAGCAAACACTGTGTGAAGAAGAGCTCACAAGGTTCCTCGGTGAAGCTGTGCTTAAGAGAGCTACTTAAGAGTCAAATACCTGAACGAACCTCAGTAATAATGTTAATAAGTGGAGTCAATAATGTTAATAAGTGGAGTCAAATGTGAACTTCCTCACCACAGGGAATGGGCTCATGATATTACAAGATATTACAATCATTAACGTGCCTGTTACTTAATATGTTACTTCCGGTCTCCACTGTCGACCCTGTAATATTATTACTGTTAACACAAATTAACAGTGCGCATTGCAGACTGCTGTCACTTCAGAAACGAGCACAGACAGCACTCACAACCAGGTGATTCTCACTTCGGAAAGGAGCACAGACAGTACTCACAATCAGGTGATTCTCACTTCGGAAACGAGCACAGACAGCACTCACAATCAGGTGATTCTCACTTCGGAAACGAGCACAGACAGCACTCACAATCAGGTGATTCTCACTTCGGAAAC
>JABJVR010048625.1:0-23946 GCA_025773905.1 Chitala chitala
CAGACCCAAGGCAGGAATTGAACCCCAGGCCTGGAGGTGCACGGCAACAGTGCTAACCACCACGCCACCATGCCGCCAACAGTGTATAACCACTCTAGTTTAATATACTGTATGTTTCTCACTTACTGGAGGCTTCCAACTTGTTTTCCTTTTAGATTTTATTAAACGTGTCAGAAGAATGTTTCAACTAGCAGGGGAATTAGGGAATTCTTAGAGAAACTAGATTTCAGAGGGACATTAACATTCTTTACATAATTCACACTGTCTTTCATAATAGTACATAGTATATATTTGAAAACTTTATTACTTTTCAAGGAACTATTTTCTGGATACTGCTAAGTTTTACATAAAGGTTATAGTGAGGTGTTAAAAAGTTGTTGAAGGCTGTTTAAATGACTCCCCCTAGAGAATCATTGCCATGTTTCATACATAGGATCAGTCTGGAGGACATGACACTTCATGTGAGAGACAAACACGTTTTTTTAATGCATTACCATCATCACAAAGGCTAAATTGAACTTAATTAGCCCATAGACTGCAACACTGACATCCTTGGAGCAGACTTTAATCAGTTTCAGACTAGATACTGCATCTTTATCAGAGACAATGTACAAATAGCACATATTTATGTTATTACCCATGAGGCTATTAGTTAATAGTCTCTGTTTGAGAGTATTTTGTGTTGTAATTTCGACACTAAATGGATTTCAACTTTGTGATTTTTAACTCAGCAGTAGTTTAGCAAAAAAAAAAAAAAAAAGATAATTTGTCACATAAACAATCATCTAGCCTCCTAACCATCGAGTAGATACGATAATCATGTTCAGTGAGGATCCAGCCTAGATCTGCATGGTGGGCTTCTCTCCTTAGCAGACCATACTGTACTGTACAGCACCATCATTGTGATGCAGGTCAGTGACCTCCCCTCGCTGTGCTTTTTTTTTTTTTGTTTAGGACCGTTGCATCTAGGAACGATAATGGAATTTTGTTTCCATATATCATTCTGCATATGATATTGGCACAGCTGGTAGCTCCCTGCCTCACCCCACGGTCACAGAGTTAAAGCAGAGTATCATAGACACTGTGAACCTGTACACTGGCAGAAATTGTGCTGTTTAATTGTTTCCATCCAGTAGGTAAGCAGGTCATAACCTGGATGTAAAGACCTGGTTAGAGTATTGCACCCATAACTCATTTTACATACGTAATATTTTCCTCACAATGATGTGTAGAAGCTGTGAAAACAATAACTACATTAGTTTTGATATGAAAGCTTTTAATTTGTCATAGATGCTCCAAGTTCAGCTAATTATCACCCTACATGCACAATATATGTGATACCATAATACCAAATAATTTTTTTAGTATACAGTATATATAAAAATGTAAATAAAGTGATACAAATAAGGTTTTAATAACCAATGTGATTCAATCCACTACAAGTTATTGTTGTTATTTATATTATCTCATGTGTTCCATTTATGGTTTTTTGTCAGTTTGTCATGACCAGCTACCTTTCAACAATGCGTGTTTATCACCCTAATGATAGATCATGTTCATTGTACGTTTTGATAAATGTAAAGTGAGGCATATATTTAGAATCTAGAGCAACCCTGGATCGATGTTATTAATTAATTCCTGAAAACCCCATATAAATAAATAAAACATAGCTCAAAAAAACTATTTCCATTATTTCAGATTGGAAAAATAATACATTGTACCCGGCTCATTCCAGGACCCCAAACCCATTCTACTAAATTCCATCATTCTTTATTCTCATAATGAGTACATTTCTACGCAGTTCATGTTGAAACGTTACACTTAGCATCTCACACTCAGTCACAGTACCTTATATTCTGTATACTGTACAGACAAATATTTAATAAGGGCATGCATGGTAAAACAACTGCGGACCATTTAAACTGAACAAACAAGGGAATTTGCTTTAATGAACAGTTACTGTATTCACTGAGAGGTAATAAGAATTGATTGTGGGTTTTGTTGGCTGACGGGAAATCGGCTCAATACAGCTGATGTGTACACTGCTGCGTTATTTCCACTCGAGCGATTTTCATTCGCATTTCACGTGTGCTGTGGATAAATTTTGTTTTACGTGCATTTTTGGTCTGGATATCGAACCGTATCGAGAAGCAAGAGCAAGCAAAAATATTGTGAAACCCAGGGGTGTGTGTTCTTTGATTGAAAAATGTTATATTGAAGATATTGGCATGTGAGTCAAAATACATCACAACTTAAGAAACATGAAAAAAAAAAAATGTTAAAAAATATAAATCAAGCAATGCCGTACTTCTGTTACATTATTTAATGCACATTCCATTAGGAGTTTCTTCAGAACATGGACCATTGTTCAGTAGTGATATTTTACAAAATTACCAGAACAGACTTGTTGTACCCTGTGAGGAGGGCAGTATTTCTTTTGCTGTGTGTGTTTTTGTGATTGTTTTTGAATACTGCCAGGGTTTGGCCCTAACCATTGATATTCAGGGCTTTCTTACCTTCTGTCCTTTGTAAACATGCTGTTCTGTTCTCACCAATAAGTTTGTGGTGAGAGAGAATGGCGAGCAAGGTCAGATAAGACCAAATACTTTCTAGAATGGAAGGATACTGTTACATGTGCTAATCTCACACAGAAGTAGTAGTGTGCTGGGCCAGCCTGGAAGTGTGCTGGGCCAGCCTGGAAGTGTGCTGGACCAGCCTAGAGGTGTACTGGGCCAGCCTAGAGGTGTACTGGGCCAGCCTAGAGGTGTACTGGGCCATCCTTTCTGTCTCACCGCTTATCCTAAGGTGATTGATCATAACAACACATTTGAGGTTCATGTATAAAAAGAAGCCCCCCGATGTACTAAAACCCTTTCTTTTTCTTCAAATTCCTGAATATTTTAATGATTCTGTCCTGTGTACTAAAAGTAATTAAAGACAGATAATGCATACCCAAATTTAGACTGTAAATGGGTGTCATTAATTTTTGTTTCCCATTGAGTGAAGATGTGATGGTTAAAGACTTGTTTATTTCACAGTATTTGACATTGAATAGATTTGTATCCAAAGTGGGAAGAAAGACATTTGTAGCTTCAATACGTATCTGCTGTACCATCTAGAACGTATGTAATTACAAGCCTGCGTATGTTCATTTGTTCTTATGAATAATTAAATGAGGCTTCAGTGAATTGTCTAACTTTTCTACATATTTGGTTCAACCATCTGTCATTGCCATACTGTAATTAGAGAAAGTTCTGGAGCACAAAGCTGCCTTGCTGTAAGGCCTGTGGGCTTCAGATAAACACTGGGAACCATGTTATATAAATGCATTGCTTTGGTGTTTACAATATCCACATTCCATTAGCAACCCCACAACCCTTCACCCTCTTACACAGACAAACACACACACACACACACACACACACACATATATATACATACACTCATGTTCCTTGTCATTAAGTTTATTTAGGTTATTACTTTCATTTATACAGTATACATTTAGTAAGAATCTCCTGGGCTGGCAGAGAAGCTAGGTAATAATGCAGGTGGCAGGGATGGAGTTGATTATGGTCTCCCCCAGGCCCAGTGCCCTCCGACTGCCTGCAGGGACAGGAGGCGCTCCACGAAGGAGGGCATAGAGGTGAGGGTGTGTGTGGAGCTCCCCTGTAAAAAACCCCCCTTGCAGCTCCTGGAGCATGCTGCTCCGAGTCTCTTCCCTGTCTGCCCCTCCCCACCCAAAGAAATAAATCTTGTGCTTTCTGACATGTTTAATTATTTATTTTGAGCCACAGCTGTGCAGATCTGTAAATTATATCAACAGCAGCCTTCCTCTTGTTGCTGTATCATGGCTGTTGATGTAATTTCTACAAATTCTGTGTGCTTTGTTTTGCAGCGATGGTAAATAAATAATACGTTTGTCTAAACAGAACAATCATTCTTCTTAATGCTCGGGTCTGGAGGACATTGATGGTTTTTGATTGTACTTAAGGGACATTTGGGGGCCGGTGGTGCCCTGGTCCACCAGATCATCAAGCTGGGTGGACTGATGGTGATGGACTGCCAGACTGAAGCTTTAGACCTCTTAAATGTGCTTCAGAATTACAAAGACAAATGAATAAACAAGCATCGTCCAGCTGTCTTGTTGGACAAGTAGACGTGGTACGTGAAGGAGATGTCTAAGCTTGGCATGGTCCCCTGGGTTTGACAGTCTTCGTCCAGCAGAAGCAGATGTGATGTCATGTTTGTGAGTGTCACCTAACTTGGCGAGCCACCTGGGCGGTGAACTCTATACACTGTTCAGACAGACCAGAGATCACGTGGCATGTTCTCAGCAGCATTAGCTACTGTGAAATGTGTACCCTGCCTGCTGTGTGCTGACCCTCTAGGAGTTTATTAATCCATACTGAGCAACCTAAACAACACCCCCCCCACCCCCAGGGAAGTTTACAAATCCATGTTTCACTCACTGAAATGTACAAATACGTTTCACCCACAGTATTTTTATAAATACATTTTTCAACCACAGTTACAAATATGTGTCACCTCCCACAATACACAAGTGCACGTCCACCTCCAAGTAAGTTTACAAATACGCGTGTTGTATGGGTCCATCTGATGGTGGTTTTGGGCGATGTTTGTGGCGCACGCTACTGTATTTTTCAGGCTACAGCTGGAGTCTCTGCGAGCGGGGTCCCCCGTGGCTGTTCACTGCCATTTAAGGCCCAAATGAATGGAGTAAATCAGCGGGTGTAAAGCCACAACTTGCTGAGCCAGTGGAATGTGTTTTGTCCTTCCATCATCAGTTTCTGCTTTGAAATTGTTGGGATTTTCACTCGCGTGATGAACGACATCAAGCCTGTGCATGAATTAACGTGACAGCTGAGGACGAAGAGGTTTAAGGCAGTGAAGGATGGAAAAATTACATATTTTGACTTCTGACAAATTTTTATTTATGGTGCTGTAGTAAACACAGGAGGAATGCCAAGCTCATAAAATGACAATCTCACTACCTTTCAGCCCCTGACAAAATGTTGTCCACCAAGCGTTTAATAGTGTTTTTATAGAGCATGTTGAATTCTCCCAGGTGGTACTGCCATGTATATTTTTGGTTTTCTACCGTTCATATATTTTGTTTTTATTTTAGCTTAATATAAGTCCATTTCTTCAACTGTCTGATTGATTTTCCTGTTGTGTCTCTGCTGTAGCTACTACAGCCAGCTTGAAGTGTCTCAGGTGTGAAAAACAAATCCCTTGTAACATTAGTTGTCATGTTTTGTTCCGGTCCTTAGATAAGTGGAGTCTGAGTTTTGCGTGAAGAGCAGTGTTGGTTTCTCACCCCTAACTGTGATTGGGCCGGTTTGTTACCTCGCCCCCCTCAGAGTGTCCTCTGGAGGAGAAAGGAGAGCCTGTTTTACTGGGGACTGTTAATGGGGGGGGGGCAGACTTAACCCTCAAGTAAACTTCACTGGAAAATTACTTAAAAGCATCTTACAGAGTGTCATCATTACAGGACATACTCTGTGTTTCTTAAAGAAACATCATGCACAGCAGCATCAAAGACGGCTTTTTGTCCTGTCGCTAAGAGACCATCAGGTAAACTTTTAAGTCGCCAGATATAAAGTGACAGAAATTACCTGGAGAGGTATTGAAACAGCAGCATTTGATGGCACACCTGGACAGGTGCAGCACTATTGAGTACAGCAGGTGCTTCTCACCTGTATCGTCACCAACATCCTCTCCCAAGTTTCCCCCTTCCTTTGACTCTTTTCCTTTTTATGCCACGAGTCGACAAATGCACTGCTGCCTGCCAGACTCGTGTTACACACACACACACACACACACACACACACACACACACACACACACAAATTCCCAGGCAGTGACGGAGCGATCGCGCTCCCATGTGGGCTTATGACAGAGCCACGGCCCGACCCCACTCTCTGGCTGTCGTTTAGCTGTCTGTGTTGAAGTGAAGCCACGCTCCACTGAACAGTCGTGCAATTTCACTAGCTGGACATGGAGATGCCGGTGGGTGCCAGGCGTTTGGTGTGGATGTGTGACATTGTTCATATGTTGCTTCTGCCACAGCCTTCTCAGGTTCAGGTTGCTTTGCTTACAAGGAACCACTCGCCATGCCTCTTGAAGTCCTTTCAGTACTGCTGTTTTTTGGCCAGAGTTCACTGCCGGCTATACCACTGAGATGTTGCTATTACACTGAGCACATGACATTGCAGTAACTGCATCCACGTTTCTCCTAAGCAATTACACTGAGCAAGTCATGTAGTAAATGTTATTGAATGATTCGTCCATTATGGAGTGAGGTCTGACCATTTCAACTTTGATAAAAAAGAAAATTCTAAATAACTGAAAGACAAGTGTTCTTAGAATTCACCTTCTTTGAAATACAGCATGTCTCTCTCAGGAAAACTACAGTGCACGTGCCTGGAAATGTGAATTTAGAACAGGGGCTGTCTGTCAGAACAGGTCCTTATAAAGATGTCAAGATAGCTGTTTTTGCCTCTTTAGTGCTATTTCAGATTTAAACCACAATACAGGACATGTGTCTTTCCTGTCCCTCCTATGGGGACCAGTACAGGAAGAGCCAGCAGCAGGTGTCAATAAAAAGGAAATTCTTTAATCCAAGGTGTAGATACAAACAAGAGGCAGGCCGAAGGAACAGAACATTGATGAGGCAGAAATGTGCAAAATCCTCCAAAAACACCAAACGGAGATAAGATCGTCAATCTGAGACTTTGAAACATAAACTGCATAGAACAGAAGGAAAACCTGAATTAACAGTGAGAAGTATGCAGCTCGTGACCGAGCAAAGTCTGCGATCAAATGAGAGGCTTAAATAGCAAGCAGATGAGAACCAGATGGTAAAACTAGCAACAAATGAGTATAGGAAGGAAACTACAGTCACCGACAGTTACCTTTTCCATGTATCAAGATGGTACCACAGAATGTTCAAGCACAAACTCTGATGCTTCGTTATTTTGAGAAAATGTACATGGAAAGTAGCAGTAACATTTACTTTAAAAAGCAGATAATCACAGGTGCTTGTCTTCCATGCTTACCTCTTGATGTTACAGTCAAAAAGGGTCTTAGTAAATACAAACAGAAAGTAGGCTATCTGAGGTTTTACAGAATTTAGAGGATTTTATGTAATATTAGGCTATATGCTACATATGAAAACCTTCATGTTGTTGAATTCCTGTTTATATACTGAAATCAGAACTTATCCTTTCTGATGCATGACCACTTGGTAAATATTTTTGAAATCAAACTACTTCACCAATAATATTTGCAATGTATAAATTCTCATAATAAACAGACAGATTAAACCCTGCATTCATGAGCAGTAAAACTATTCATCAAACCTCATTTTCAAACCTGATTAGACACCTGCATTGTATGCGTGAACCAGATGTGACAGCTCTTGTGTTTTAAATACCCGAAGCGTATCATTAAGGAAGATTTATTTTCTGACCATTGAAACCCATGTCAGCAGCGGTTTCTGATACCTTCATGGCAATCCTTTGGTATAGCATTTTTGCAAATTTTACAGGAGAGAAGATGTAATACTGTTAAGCAAATGACAGCATTTTATGTCTGTGACAGGTATATCTGAAAACCTGTACATGGGTTATGCATCAAGCCATTTGTCTGTGTAATAAATAAATTGACATATGCTATTCAGAGCAATATAGTTTTTTCTGATAAGAACTTTGGAGGTCAGGGGATTGTGTCCTAATTAAGCAGTAAACCACTTGCCTGGGTGCTCCCAACTGATGCTATTTTTATCATGAAGCAAACCTGAAGCAAAACGTTAGCAATAGCACAGCGTGAAAATGCTTCCTCTGACGCCTATAAATGTTTTAGCACCTTTGTGAATATCCAGGATTTCATAAAGAGTCTCCATGGTGGCTGATTTTTTTTCCCGGACCGCTGCTGAACACAGTGGCATAAAGAGATGTCGGGATGTGGCCTGCATTGGACTGGCACAATGCCCAGAAGACCGCCTCCTGCCACAGAACCAGACACGGCTCCAGAGCCCACTAACCATCTCGCCAGCCGCACAATGTACGCCATAATGTTAACCTCCAACATGTTTTTTTCTACAGCAGTTTCACTCAGGATTTTTTTCTTTTCTTGTATTATGACATTTGCTGTGTGCTTTAATGCAGAGTAATTAGATGCCATGTATTAACAGAATGAGATTTTCACAGTTTAACGCACACATTCAGGTGTAGGTATCTATTTAAACTCTTGGTATTTTCTTCACTGTGAATCATGTTTTAAACCGGAAAGAATTACCTGGTTTCATTGCGGCATAATGTTAAATTTTTGTCAGTTTCAGAAAGGGCTTTTTACTGAAGCTGAAACTGTTTCCAGCAGCTTCACTCTGGCTCCATAGTGTTTGACACCAGAAAAACTGTAACGCACTAGTTTTACAGGAGAGAAGCACAGATAAGATTATGATCATCTTGGTGAGCCGTCTGCCTTCAGACGATACATACTGTTGCAAAGTTCAGAAGCATTGTACTACAATCGTGTAACACAATTGCACCGTAGGAGCGTTAAAGTGAGTCATGAAGAAGCTTTTTGGCACAGTTGAGTCTGAATGGTAGAATTCAACAAGATTTATTCTGTTCCTCCTTCTCCGCTTCTCGCCCCATGCTTCACTCTCCTCTGCCTGCTTCCATAGCAACCAAGTGTGGCCGTCACTCACCCAAACAGTAATTGTTTATGAAATCACTGATGAGATCAAGCAGTTTGGTCACTGGAAACCAGTTACGCAAAACACTGGATTCAGGGAAATGACGTTTTAATTTTTCAGAAGGAGCTTCATACTGATGCCTCAGAAGAGCAGTTTATACCACTAGTAACAGGAAAGCTGCTCAGGTCTCGTTTGTCCGTTTCTTTTTATCGATTAGACTGTTTCAACACTATGTCACCGAGTCACCTTTTAACATGGGCTTTGTGTGAGTCTGGCATAGGGCTGTGGGTGGAAATGTCTCACAACCATGAGGTTTATTCTTTAATAATTCTGCAAAATAACTTCAGTCGGAGAAAATAAGTCATAGTAATCCGCCATATCCCCGCAGGGTCAGGCCTGTGGCCAATGTGCAGCCTATTGCCTCAGAGACAATTCGTTGTGAGGAATTTCCCTCAAAATTTTGGAACTCATTATATTAGGCTGCCAAATTGTTTTGGAATAATCGCCGGCGGTGCCTGTAGCTTGCGCCTTACCAGTTTTGAGCCGTAATTGGTGGCTTGGTATGATGGAGTTTATTAGATTTGACCGTCGAAGTCAATCGCATGATTAAATGTAAGGAAGCTGAAAGTGAACAAGTGGTGAAGTGATTAGCGGCACAGTGGGATTTGAACGGCGAAGTCGGCCGAATGCGGAGACGTGCACGCCCGACTCATCCTCCCGCTGGATCACATGAAAAGGTTCTCATTTCTCTTCTGAAATGTATTATTTTTTTCCCAGAGTAAATACCAACATTATGAATAATGTAATGTAATATCTTCAGATATTGCAAAACTGAACCACTGAGCAAATACTGAAGGTCGTTAGCGTTACTGGAATAGCAGGCTCAGAAATTCTTTGCTTTGCCAATAATTGCCAAAGTAAGGTTCATACGCAGTTTAGTAAGCTGTCAGTCAGCTTAGACTATAGGGTTTTCTCCCCCTCTGTCTTTAAACTTTACTCAGCAACAACATACAAGGAAAGGCAAGAAGGTTTTGCCATTTGATGACAATTAATCCAATCTAATGACTGTATTAGATAAGATCTATTTACCTGGCAGTTGTGCAATATTCTGAAATAGACTTGGCAAGGTGTGAAATGTGTAAGCATTTTTTCTTTTCATTTTGTGTGTTAAATTTACCTATTCCCAGTTCATCCTTGTGAGTCTTCTTGGTAAACAATCGATGGCAAATCGCTATATGGCTGCACGAATCCCTTTATTTCTGTTTTAGTTCACTCCCTGTGCTCTGCTAAATATGCCGTGTTTATTCCCCTGCGTGCCGTCTGTGCCTGGACCCACTTATCATGTGTGACTGGGATGGCTGCTGCCCAGCTGAGAGCAGACACTAAAGAAGGTTAATATGTCTGGCGCAAGGAGGCTGTGTGTGCGTGCGTGTGTCTGTTTGTCTGTGCATGTGTGTGTGTGTGTGTGTGTGTAAGCATGTATGTCTCATGGTCCTTACCTATCAGCTGTTGTGTGTCAGCCTCAAATGGGTTGCAGCATCCCTTAACCATGGTGTGCTCTGAAAATCCGGTTGATTTTTTTTCCTCGTTTTCTGCTGCTGTGGGCTTCGAAAGGTCCTTATGTATTTTAGCGCTTCAGTAAACATTCGTAAGCAGACCTAAAGCTGCTGCCTTTGCATGTGATTTCTTTCCTGACAGTGTTTCATAAAGGTTGAGTACATGGGAACTGGCTCTGTCTCCTTGAGGACCTTTCATGTGCAGGACGTCAATGGACCAGGAGAAGCAAAACCAGAAAGCAGAGTTTTCCTCCTTTGGCTTGGCTGTCTGAAGCCTCACGATTTTAATTTATTTGCCAGCTTTTTTGGTGAATGAATGCACCCGCGTTTGAACATAGATGGTATGATTAGTGACACACAGCGCTGTCTGTGGAAGAGACAAGAGCCAATACCCAGTCTGTTCGCATCTTTGGCTCGCCTGTTTGAAACCCTAACCCCGTGACAGCCTCCTGCTGATCGGGCTGTGAGTCGATCCAGGAAAAGATTGCATTTGGGTTGCAGGATGTAGGAGTGGAGTTTTACACACATTGACTACATTGTATTGTAAAAAAAAAAATCTGTCTTCTGTCCTGAAATTTGTGCTGGCTCTTGTTCTGTCCTATAGTGACATAGAACATTTTCTACATTAATATAACAGCAGTGTCAACCTCCTGGTTTTTTTTTTTTTTGGATTATTCTGTCATTTCTGCACTACTGGTGTATGAATTATGAACAGTGATACTGTGTACTGATCCGTTCTCGTTAACCATTTTGCTAGTAAGGTCTTCCGTGATACAAAGCCCATGCGATTTTACAAGGACAGTGTGTGAAAGAGAGATTACACACTGCATTGGGCACCAGTGCATCACTGTCAGGTACCAAGGATAAACGTGCAGTGATGGGTTAGTGTAAACTGCAAGTCATTAGGAGGACCTCAAGAAAAACTGTGCAAACTTGGCACACGCAGATCTGGGGTCAGTTCATCCAGAGTGTGAGAGGGTGCTGCAAATGAAAAACATTTCAAACCATCAATGACTAGGGAAAATAAAATGGCAAAGAACTTATTCGATCACTGGGTAATGATGTTAAAATTACCTGCAACTTTTCAGTGCATTGTGCACATATAAGACGGAAACCATTCATTCCAGCTATATGGAGTCTGTTAATGAAAATCAGTTCTGCCAAGATAACAAGATGTCAAAGACAATCAGGAATAAAACGTCTGTAGATTGCTGCCTGCTGGCTCCTATGTTTATTAAACCTTACTTCCTTAACCCTTGGCCAGGAACTGAGCTGTCTGTGGAGGAGAGGGGCTGAAATGAAGGAGTATGGGATTTCCAGCCTTTGGTAATAGCAGCGGTATCTCAGTGCATTATGGTCCTGGATGCTACAATTTCTGCAGTGGGGAGAGGCTCATTACCAAGCCATGCTAGCTTTCACTGCAACATCACCTTGTCATTGAGGTCCCCGTGAGTCCGCGGGTTTCGCTGAGCCACAGTGAAGAGAGGAACAGAGTTAAAACACACAAAAGACTCCCAGCAGTAGAGCGGGTTCATCTACCTCCGGTGGGGAGTGGCAGGGGGGCTCACTCACCTCACTAACAGCATTCTGGATTGATTCAGACAGCAGATGCAACCCGGCTCATGGTCCTAACTCACAGCCATGGGTTAATGTAACAGACTTAACCTAATTGTATGAACCGGGATGAGAACCTGTTAATTAGTTGTTTATGTGCTCGAGTAAAATGCAAGCGGGGACGCAAGCTTAGGCAGCTGTCATTAGGAAGGAGCCTTTCAAGGTCATTTAGGCAGCAAATGAGTGCTTTGGTACCCCTAGCCAACCATGGGGGAAATAAAAGGGAAAAGCACTTAAAATAGACAGTGTCTCAATGCTGAGCCACTGAGGTGGAAGAGGAACCTAAACAGTGAGGTGCTGCCCAAAGTGCTAGAATGTTCTCCCTCTCATTGTTTGTAAACTCAGAGGCATTTTCGGGTCTCATTTCTTCCCGTTACAGCACCTAGTGGGGCCAAAGCAGGTAGACCATGAAAAATGGAAACAGTTTTCATTTCTTCCCCTTCTTTTAAAAAGCATTACTCATCAATAACATGGACAGCCAGCAAAGTGTGTCTTGGAATGGGTGTGGAGGAAGCATATTAGTATAATTTACAGGTACGTTCGAGTGTGCGGAGTGTGTGGGGAGATTATGGTAGCATTTAGCATGAGAAGTCACACATGTAGTTGAGACATTCCTTCCACAGTTGCGGTTGGCGTCAGGTATACAGTTCTTCGCACAGGGCCAGGATGAAAGTGTCTCCGCAAATCTCACTGTGGGGCTGAAGGCCCATTAACAGTAATTTATATGGGGTTGTTGAGTTCAGGGATGAGTAACATGCCCAAAGCTTGAAAATGAGAAGTAATGTAAGTTGTAAATTAAAAGAGTCCTTTGAGCCTTGCCAGATGAGGACGGTAAATAAGCATCTACATTGTGGACGTTGGTGATTACAGCATTTTATTCATTATTTTTGTCTGAACCGTTTAAGTATATTCCAGGAATTGGCTGTCTGGAGAGATATATATATATAACAAGTAAGTATTCTGTGTGGTACCTGTTTTTCTTTTTTTATGTAGAAATTGCTAATTATTATATTATGTACTAGGTGTACCCCCCTCCCCAACCCATCCCTCTGGTAATCTAACTTGTTGGTGTGATGCGATGATCATAACAGCTTAAAGATAAAAGCATATAGACACGTTTCAACAAAGTAGTCTTGAGATGCACCAGCGTATGCTGAAATATTGACCTGAGCTCCTGTTGGGTTCTAATTCTGTCACCTGTGTGAATGTGATATTAAAGTGCAGGCTGAAGGCTCGTGTCTGAAACACAAACGCTGTGGCTTGTTTTGGACTTCAGGGCTGAGCTTCAGTGGAGTCATAAAGTCAACATTAATAAATGCCTGACCACTGGACAGCGTTCTTTTAGCAATAGCTCGAGGGCCGTAAACACGTTTACGCTCATTTTAATATAAGAAGCGGAACTCAAACAGACCTTTGGAGTGCGTGAAGAAACCTTTCTGAAAGTTTCAGTGCTTTCCTTTGTGAGGCTCAGGACCTGTGTTCTCCTCCAGTTATTGAGTCTGCTTTTGACATGCTTTCCATATATTTTTTTTTTATTTTGCAGATTTATGTGGAGAGAAAAGAGGACAGCCAGGAAGAGAACCCGGGGACCTGTGACGTTTTCACATTGGTTAGGTGTTAAAATAAAATAAGTTAAAAAGCTGAAGGAACATGGCTATGTTCTGCAACAGAGAATTCATTGCTTTCCTGTAGAGTCATCCCTTATTGATAATCAATGCCAAGGCAAACCATAGTGCAGCACAATGCTGCCTCACTGGAAATAAAGACACTTAAAATTCAATGTACCAAACGCAAATAAATGCAACACAATGCCTTCAAAGGTCTCTTGTCTGTATGTTCTGACAGTCGTTTGCTGGGCAAGCGCGCTCTGGTACTTGAGTATATCACGCCCAACATCCTCTTATATCGGACAGATGTCGATACCCATACGAAAGGTGGCGAAGCAGAAGAACATCACGTTCAGCAACATCCGGACCCGCCCGTTGAACCCGCACACCTTCGACTTCGTCATCAACGAGCCAAAAAAGTGTGAGGCGGAGGCACCCTTTCTCGTCATCCTCATCAGCACAACACACAAGGAGTTTGATGCCCGGCAGGCCATCCGGGAGACGTGGGGTGATGAGGGCGGCCTAAACGACATCCGCATCGTCACGCTCTTCCTGCTGGGCAGGAACACTGATGCTGTCCTCAACCAGATGGTGGAGCAGGAGAGCCAGATCTTCCATGACATTGTGGTGGAGGACTTCATCGACTCCTACCACAACCTCACCCTCAAGACTCTGATGGGCATGCGGTGGGTGGCCACCTTCTGCCCCAAGGCCAAGTACATAATGAAGACAGACAGCGACATCTTTGTCAACATGGACAACCTGGTCTACAAACTTCTGAAGCCCAGCACCAAGGCCAGGAGGCGCTACTTCACTGGCTACGTGATCAACGGCAGCCCCATCCGGGACATGCGCAGTAAGTGGTACATGCCGCGGGACCTGTATCCTGACAGCAAGTACCCGCCTTTCTGCTCGGGCACGGGCTACGTGTTCTCGGCCGACGTGGCCGAGCTCATCTACAAGACGTCTCTCCACACCCGGCTCCTCCACCTGGAGGATGTCTACGTGGGCCTGTGCCTGCGCAAGCTCGGCATCCATCCGTTCCAGAACAGCGGCTTCAACCACTGGAAGATGGCCTATAGCCTGTGCCGGTACCGCCGGGTCATCACTGTACACCAGATCTCCCCAGACGAAATGCACAGGGTCTGGAACGACATGTCCAGCAAGAAGCACCTCAGGTGTTAACACTTGCTGAGGACTTAACTGGACTGTTCTTGATTTTTTTTTTATTTACAAAATTTATTTTAAAGTATCGGCAAGGGCAAGGTGGGTTTTTTCCACACACAGTACAATACAGTGTAGTTATTTTGTTACTTGTTGTATAGCTGATCAAGTGTGAAATGAACTAAAGGCACCATAATTTTTTAAGCAGTGTTAAAGAAGCTCCACTGTGAATCTGAAAATTCCTGCTGATTTGTTCTCTGACGTGAAATTAGGTTCTAATACACAGTATAGTATATCGAACTTAAAGAACACTGTAATGTTATTCAAAGGATAAGTATTCCCCACCCTATGAAGTCCTGAATTCTGGACATAAGGGGGGGGTTGAACAAAATAGCAGAAACACCACACGAAAAGGGAAATTAATGCTAAAGTAACTAATTCACATTTACAAAGATATTTCCAATGGTGAATCAAATCATATGGATTGTCAGTCAGTGATATATATCAAATATGAATGAGGTCTGACAATTTGCACTTTGGTATGGGTTTTTGAAGCAAACTGAGAAAACTAACAGAGATGTAAAGAAGCCAGATGGTTGGTGCCTGAATTATGGGTGCATCAGTAAAAAAATAAAAAAAAAAGACTGCTAAATGAAAAAGATTTTTAAAATAGTGAGATGCGCCAAACATGGACAACACTGCAAAAGGAACAGTGACCACAGGTCAAGATCACTAACAGGCACAGGTGGACACTTTAGGATAGTTGCTAAATGCCACCAAAGTACAACTTCAAGTAAGACACATAGGCTGGTCTAATGAGCACAAGACTTGGACCCCTAAGCAATGGAAAAAGGTCTGACTGGTCATGCCCTACACTTGGATGGGTTTATGTGTGGAAGAAGTCAAAGGATGCCTTCAACCGACAATGTCTGTTATAGTAGTAGGCTGATCTGTAATGGTGTGTGCCGATTCATGGGAGTCATTAGGTTTGAAGGTTGCTTTGCTTGGTTGTATAATGGCCGAGGAGTTTAAGGCCATTTTACAGGACCTTATGATGGAAGCCCTGTTCCTTCATAATATTCCCATGTTTCCAGATGCTAATGTCTCCATCCTAGCCAGAATAAATTCAGCGCTCCACGGACTTCCCGGTCATCATCATCATCGTCACTGAAAACATACTGGAGGTGATGGAGCTCAGAATGTGAAATGCATCTCTGCTTCCTTCATCAGTTAAAGAACTAGAAGCTTTTTGTTGTTGTTGAAGAATGGTGCCCTGTCAAGCCAGTCATAGTTCAGCACGTGTGTAACAGCTTTCCAAGAAGCTCTTCTGAAAGTAAATGGCGGCTCCGCTTCTTATTAGGTCCTAGATATTAAAGTATTGTTAGACGTTTCTGTTATTTTATCTACCCCCAGTATGTCTAGGTTTGGCCATGAGTATGTGGATATGAAATGCTACTTAACAGAAGACACAAACTCTCATATAATCAATTTCTTGACACAAATTATTAAAAAGCAACCAATATATCATCAAGCAACAGCCGTCTACAAATTCACCAGTATAACCGAGCGACAGCAAACAATGGCCGTCTGCAAATTCATTAATTTCATACCCTGGTAATGTTACTGGAATTTATGTAGACGTCTCCTAGTAACAGTCACCATAGTGAAAAGCGACAGCCCTGTTCCTCAGTGTTGACGACTGTTTATTTTGAGGGCGATAATTAAGGAACTGCATTTGTATGTAGAGCTCTTATTTCCCACGAGATCTTTTGCTACTGCGATTACCCTGCTTCGTTTAATATCCAGATGTGTGAAAAATTATAAACCTGTAAGTTAACATCATAAAAGTCGCTTTGAATAATGGTGTCTGCTAAGCACGGTAGTGACAAAAACAGTTTCAGCTAAATAACGATTAAATAAAATCTTTTGCGGGGGATTTACTCACGTGTAAATTAAGCAGAGTTAATTTGTTTGAGATATAATTGTTTTCGATATCTGAATTTTCTTACTACCAGTACATGATGTTGTAACAGTTGTTCTTGGGTTAAATGAAACTTCTCTTTGTACTACTGTTTATGTACAAGCCTTGATGACTTCTTGCGCACCCGTATGTATCAAATGGGTATGTATTTCACTATATAGATGATAAATTCTATTTACATTCATAAATGAATGTATAACTGTGCATAGTAATGTATCAATCTGTACCAAGTCACTGCTTCTGGAAATCTTGCCAATAAGTATATTTTGTACAACAGCTAAGTTTACAGCTAATAGAATCAGTCTGAAACACATACATTAAGGCTGATCCTTGTGTTTTTTATCTTCTGATATTAAATTCTGTTGTGATATTTTAATGTGTTTGCACTGATTGCATAAAAGATCCTCAATGATTGTCAGTGTACAGTATGTCATTTTTATATTAAAAGAATCCATTAAGTTTTTGAATTAACACATTTTTTGATAACTGGAAGGTACATTGATCATTATTGCCTTAAAATAATGAAGATTTAATATTTCAGTAGTATAATACTGATGTATGAAGCACAGGCATTCTTCTGAATTAGAATGACGTCCTTCTGTCCAGCAAGCGTAGCTTAGCATGAATGTGTCACAGCTTTTCGGTTCAGTTCTCTGACCTTGTCTTCCTGTAGCTGTGCCAGTTACTGTGACCGGCACAGCTAGCCTTTCAACATGGATCCACTTGACACATCACTTGGCAGAATTTGCACTAGTGTCTTCCTCTTACATGCTAAAACAGCAGCGGATAATGCTATGACACATGTGGGACATAATATTCCACATAGTACATATTTCTCATCAGGTGAATAGTGTTCATGTCCACTGAATAACTCCTGATGTATTATGTAAAAATAGAGAATGATTGTTGAAAAACACAGACACATCTTAAGGTATTATGATTATTACCTTTAAGGAGAACCATCAGCTGTCTATCATACTTGCCCTGGAGTATCAGTGCAGTGGACACTGAATGCTCTTGTTTCAGCAGTTCACACTACACGCAATATCTAGGACATTTCTACATCTTGCCACTCATAGCTTATCCATCTGATGGTGTAAGTCATGAATGGATGGGCTTAATGTGTAGCCAAACCTACTGCCCCCCCCCCAATAAAAGGAAGACATTAATATTGTTGTAAACCTTTATTCTCTTCGGACACCAGATTACCAGAAGAGAGGAATGGTGTCAGGAATGGTGTTGGTTCCTAATATCAGGTTACAAAAATTCGTTTTGAACATCTTAATTTGAAAATGGTTTTCAACTTGACTTTTGTTCAAATAAGGCACGGATCATCACTTTTTAAATTGAAATATTCATGTTATCTTGATAGATAAAACTGCTATTTCACTTGTCATACAATTACAGTACACTATAGAAAAAATTAGATAATATGAACAATATTAACTGTATAAAATATTCAATATAACAATCTTAGCTGTATTCATGTCTTCATAACTTGTCTCTTGCAGCATATAATACAAAAGAATAAAATTCATATTACCTAATTTTCCTTTAATGAATCACTCTGTCCTAAAAAGACCTTTTTATAAAATTATTTGTATCATCCTGCCTTTGATCAGTCTTAATACATTAATCTAAAAACTAATCATTCAAGCACTAGATATACTAATTTTTCCACAAAAGATTAGATATCTGTTGGAAATTAATGAAATAGCATTTGATTGTAAGCACTTAGATCAAAGCCAAATTATGTGGCCCTTTAAACGAACATGCTTTTCAGATGCAAAAGTATTTTTTTAATTCAGGAATTGGAAAAGATATACTTAAAAAAATCACTAATATGGACTCCAACAAATACCCTTTAGTCACAGTTAACCTAATTTAAATGAGTGATTCTACCTAAAAATCATCAGCCATGAGACCTATTTTCATTTCCCTGAAATTACTTCTTTTAACTATTAATTCCAACACTGACATTTTATTTCTGTACAACAGGGGCTGCCCTTTCTGCTTTGCATATCTGAAAACCCTGCTAGCAGTGAGCCAATCAGTTTAGACGCATTGTTGTCTTTGCTGGATCATCGCCTGTCACTGGCCATCTGCAGACCTCACAGGGATCCCTCACCTCAATCAACCACCATGCATAAAACGGCAGCCCTCTGACGCGCACGCCTGATATGCTATTAACTTTGTGTCTGTTTTTTTTTTTTTTTTTTTTTAATATTCCAAGTAGTTATTCCGATCATATAACACATCTCCCAAATAACATCCAAAATGTGCACAGACACTTTTTTTTGCACAATGCGCATGGAGTAAGAGGCCTAACCAATAGGGACTAATACTTCAAAACAACATGTGGCGTGTCCATTCATCTGTGCCTCATGGATTCTTTTATTGTCAAGTGCTTCCAGAGTCCTGGCTCCCGCAGTGTCAGCAAGCATACAGCACGGCAGCTGCAGTCTGGCTTCTGTAACTCAGGTGTCTGGCGGACAGCCAATCACGCAAAGTCAAAACCATTCAAAGAGTGGCACTAATCTGCAGGATGCTGAGATGAAGTCCTGTGGATCAGGAAGAGGATAAAACAGACATGGCAGACTACTTGCATGGCCACCTATTCTTGTTCCCTTTAAATGAGGATGAGCTCGTTAGTTCAGTCAAATTTACCGAGGCCTTAATACTCTGAAGAATGTAACAGGGAACTGAGGAATAGACCTATGTTGTTTTACTTAGATTCGTGTTTGCCTTTATTTACTACTTTTAGATTCTCCTGAGGATGTGATTGCTTGTAACTGAATTGTTTTTTAAAGCCTGATCACCCTGGAGTCAAGCCTGCTCTGTCATGTTATGGGATAAATAAATTTTACATGACTTTTCCTCCCCGAAAAGGTGTGTAATTTGAGCAAGGACAAATTGCTACCAACGAGGACCAAAGTTATTGTTATATTCATAAAGGATTCATATTCCTGATGCACAGTGAATCTACATCCACAACTGTTTGCTTTTTTCCCCTGAAAGTTAATATGATGAATGCCTGAAGAAAGATGGGATTGTGCTGGAAATTTCATAACAATGCTGTTCATTGCAGACTTTGTGATGGGATATCACATCCAAGTGGACTTTTATCAAGCAAAGCCATTTTCAGGTACCTCTCCTAAGTTGTGGTTCATTATGAGTGCAAGGTGCTTTTTCTACTAAATCATGTTCTGGAGGTCCATAATTAAGTGTAAAAATATGGGAAGATGGAAATCCACTTTTTAAGGTTTACTTCATAATATGTTCTTGTTGATGCAACATTTAAACAGCCCAGTACCAATCTAGGTTGTATACTTATCTCTGCTGGATGGAAAAACACATCCAAATCCCATACTGCCTTAAATCCTTGCTGACGCTCAACTTTAATATGCTGTCCATCACTGAAGACTCAGGTGCAGAAGTTAAGCAGGTATCATAATGGGCTGGTTATCTCTGAAACTGGCTGGTTCAGCACCACCTCGTCCCTTCTAATGTCTGGACAGCTCAGGCTGCTCTGGGTTGTGTGTGTGTGTGTGTGTGTGTGTGTGTAGAACATTGTGTTGCCATGCCAGAGAGGCTATAATTGGCAGTCACTTGCTTATGAGATGGGTTTAAAAAATGCAAGGGAGAGCAAGTGAGAGCAAAGAGCTCAAATTTCCACTTTCAGCCTGGCATGACATATGCACATGCATTCAAATTTAAAACCATCAGGCAGAATAAAAACCTTTGCATATAATAAGGAAAAAAAAATCAAAGAGAAGGGAAGCAGAAATGCAGACCTCAAACTGTTCAGAAATCACATGGCATCTACAAGTCATCGTGTGAGACTGGGGGTCTCAGTAAAACAGAGACATTCGTAGCAGTGTTGATTCATTCATTGATTAATTTCAGTTCACTAGGATGTTGGCCTTCTAGCATGGTTGACCATGGACCTGCGAGTTCTCTGTACACAAGAACTCTTTTTCCAGTGATGTCTGACCTAAAACTGATGTGACCAAAGCATCCAGCTACAACCTACAAGGTCTTCTATATAAAATAACTTATTTGTGCACTTATGCAAACGTTTTTTTTAATCTTACCTATTAGGGTAATTAATCTTTAATCAGAAGTGCAAATGTGAATTTAACTTAACTATGATTTCCACAGGATCAATCAATCATGTCTTTACTAAGTAATTGCGTAGAGGCTATAAATTGCATTAAGCTAATCAAATAAATAATTGATCATAATTACATTTGCAGCAATAACATTAAGCACCTAAAGACAACGAAGAAATATCTCTTGGACTTCTTATCAGTGGTAGGACACTTCCTTCAGGATAAGGTCATACCAATGTTAGTGGGTCAATATCCCACAAGCGAAAACAAAGACTGATGACAGAAAACGGTTTTTACACCGATCTTCTTTGGATAAAAGCCCAATCTGAGAATATGTGGCCACGTCACTCTTTGGTTCCTGAGCATAACTAGACAGTTCAACACAATTCCAAACCAAGGGATGCTTCCCCTACTCATGTGCACACATGTTTCAGTTATCCTTAAGAATGAAATTTCAAACACTACTTTCCTGAAACGTTCTCAATGTTCTCATATACAGAGCAAGGAGGTTAAGTAAGCTTTTCAGATTGATTAAGCAAACGAGTCTAAGCACTTTTAACACAACAAAAGCACCTTGAGGAGGCAAAGTGTGAAGTGCAATATAGTGTGAACTGTCATTAAGACAAACCAACAGCGAAGGTCAAAATATTTCATAGGGACAAGTGAAAGGGACAAGCCAACAATTTTTTTTCAGGTTTATTATCAGCTATTTGTTGTTGCTCTTCCGTAGACGTCTGTAACGAGCCGCACATGGAAATGGAACATGTTTAATGTGCAGAAACTGTGCTCTTCTATATGCATCCTGTGTATAGAAAACCAAACAGTTTAACCTTTCACAGAGGATTTATATCTGGTAACAGGACTCGCTTTTCATAATTTAAAGCATACTTGCAAGAAGAAAGGTGCGCTCATTCATCCAAAAGTTGGCATTACTTTAATTTGCAGATACATTTTAATACAGTCCATGTTTTGAGGCAGAATCCTTTTTCGGGAGAAAATCTCTCTTCCAGCTGCGTGACTAGGCTAAACACAAAAATTCAGATTCCAACAATGAAAACCCTTCTGTAAAATGCATGAAAATTAAACCGTATAATGTTGTAATGGATAATTTAATAGGTGAATATAACCTTTATCAATAAAGACAAGGCGTGCAGATTAAACTGTAACTTGTAGAATTTCCCAGCTCAACACACAGCTGTGTCTGGTGCAAAATACTCTGCCTAAAAAGTGCAAATTAAGCTTTACTTTGTTATTACTGATGTGGAAATACTAATTTTTAATTACGTCTGCAATGTCAGGGTCATTGCGGCAGTCCGAAAAAAAAAAGTGTTGTAAAATGGTATCGTGCACGATGGGAATCCACCGCTAAATCAGCTACATCCTTAGGCACATTTTAATAAACAAGGCACCTCCAGCATTTCAAACATTAACACTGACTTCTGAAAAAGTACCTCTCAAATCTGCCCTTGCCCTTAATTCCCCAGCTCCTCTTCCTTGACTTCTATATACAGTACAGCTCTTTAATTACGCTTCATCAATCATAACGCAACGAATGTATGTGAACATAAACAGAACGGCCTGTGTATTTGGAACACGGTGTGTAATCTAGGCTGTACACATGAACCGTCAATCATGTTTGTCTAAGAAGTGCTTTTAATTTAAATACAAGCAACGCGAAACATAAAAAGGCATCCTGAATTGAATAAATAACAGTGAGAGTGATGCTGAAAGCAGAGGTAAAGTGTTAAAACCCAAGTCTTAAGCTATCCTGTTTAAATAAATATTTCCCCCTGAGTACCTCTGGGTCACTCTTTCTAATCCGGGTTTGAGTGGATCCAAGTTTGACTGACAGCTGAGTACTGGGGACAGAAGGACGAGTCACTGTGGTCTTGGAGAGCGGCAGGGGTCTGCCAGAGTGTAGGCAGAGCTAGGCGATGAATCTGGTAGTCAGCGAAGGTTGGGTGTAGGTGGACTCTGGGGCTGAAAGGTGCTTTTTTTCCTCTCTTTCTCTCTTCTCTCTCTCCCCCTTCCTTGTGCTCAGTCTGTAGGCTGGAAAGCACACCCCGGCCAGCTGAGACCAGGTAGAGGGTAAAGCCATCAGCTGACACTCAGCTGGGCAAACCCAACCAGCTTCACCTCATCCGGGATCTCTGTGCCATCACACCCAGAAGCCTGTGGGGGGGAGGGAGATATACAAACATCTGACTGCGGCAGTGTGCACGTGTGTGTGTTTGTGTGTGTGCATGTGTACCACTACCTGTTTCCAGTCTGCACTCTCAGTGTGTCACCATGCTGACCGTTTTGAAAGGCTTGGCCACTTGAGCACAGCAGTACTTTGAAATATATTAACTGTCTGTTGAATTCATGTTATAACCAAGCACCAATCAAATTCCACAAATACAAATAAAGAGAAATGGTTTCAGAATAATATATATTAATTACTAAATAAGATTTTAAAAATGTTTAATATTCATCATGTAAGAATAAATACAGGTTATCTGAGATTTGTTTAAAATCAGTTTAAAAAGTTCTAAATATAGAGGATATATAAACAAAAGTAACCTAGCTACAATTTATAAAAATTTCAGAAAATTCTTGGCTTGTCATATATTAAAGGAATTGTGTGTTTTTATAGTATTTTATTAACCCCAGAGGAAAATTACTTCTCTGCATTTAACCCCCTGAGGGGAGCAGTGGGCAGCCAGCCACATGCGGTGCCCGGAGAGCTAATGTTTGAGTGTCTTGCTCAAGGACACACCTGGCTGGGCTGGGATTTGAACTGGGAAGCTTCTGCATCCTAGCCTGATGTTTTACCCATTGAGCCACCATGGGTAGAGCATCTTCTTTTATTTTCCTTTTTATTATTCTACTGGATAATAGTTAGTAATAGGTGGATAATAGGTAGTTTGCCATCTGCAGGTTGGAAGAGAGATCCTGCCTCAAGTAGAGGAATTTAAGTATCTTGGGGTCTTGTTCATGAATGAGGGAAAAATGGAGTGTGACACTGACAGACGGATCGGTGCAGTGGCAGCAGCAATGCGGTTGATGTACAGGGCTGTTGTGGCGAAGAAGGAGCTGAGCCAAAAGGCAAAGGTCTTGATTTACTGGTCAATCTACACTCACCGGCCACTTTATTAGGTACACCTGTTCAATTGCTTGGTAACACAAATTGCTAATCAGCCAATCACAT
>JABJVR010048626.1:0-23943 GCA_025773905.1 Chitala chitala
AACACATATAGGTAATGAACTGCTGAATGTGGGAAATTACATGTGGAAATCTGCCCCTGGTACCGCTGTAATGAACAAAATAAACAGAATATCCACCACCAAAAATAAAGTAAAGCACTATTTTTACTTGATGAAAAAAGAAGACTCTTTGAATGAGTATTGACCATATACCTATGATTACCATAATCAAGTAATTAGTATTGAAAAATAAGTAGAAAATGTATTAATAACTAAATAATCAGTTACACAGTAATTTGTCATGTAGCTGTTTTTCTCATTATGTACATATACATGTCACAACACAATTTGTCCTCCGCATTTATCCCATCCCCACATGCAGCACCCAGGGAGCTAGCACTGAGAGTCTTGCTCAAGGATGTACCTGGTAGCTAGGTTGGGAATTGAAGCAGAAAGCATCTGCATCCCATTCTGATGGTCTACCCATTGAGCCACTAGGCCATATGTGGTTTTGGGTTAGGATTCTGTCATGCCCTGCCCTGTCATGCCACCTCATGTCCTCTAGGTGTCACCCACCTTGCGTTTTATGTCGATGACTCATTGTAATTATGTCACTAGTGCCTGCTATGTGTGTCTCATTTTCCTGAGTTCTATATAAGTTCCCCTCATGTGTTGATCCCTTGTTGTTGTTGTAGTCTAGTCCATAGTCTCAAGCTCTAAGGTTAGTAAGTCTTGCAGTCTGTAGTATTGCTAAGTGTGGAAGCCATAGTCCCATGTTAATACTGCGCCCCATTTTGCCCTTGCCACCCATTGCACTTTGTCTTTGCTTTGCTGTGTTCTTGAATAAATCTCCCTCTCTGCACTCGGACCTTGCTTCGGCCTGCCGGTTTGTTACAGACCCTCATCTGGTGTGACGGAAACCAAAGGATCAGTTATTTCACCACTTATCATATCCACCATTCATATAAATTAAAAGCACCATCATATTGTGTAGCTCTGGAAACATCTAAGACTAAGGGATAAACCTGGACAATTAAAGCTGAATTCATAAAGCAGTCTGGTGCTGTTCTGACATGCTTCCAGCAGCTTCCTCTGCCAAGCTGGGGGACAGAGAACTACACTTCAACTATGTTTATAGCCTCTGGAATTTCCATCTGCATCTGTCCTCAAGGGGCTTCAAATCAGGAGCATCAAAGTTGCGTCATGATACAAATAGTGTCAGCAAAGAAATACAACATTAGGTACCTGTTGTGCTCAGCATCCATCAATTAAGATTAAAGCTAATTTAATTTTATATATACTCTAAATAAAATTGAGAGTTATAACATGCTGTTGGACCACAGTTTTTGAAGATGACAGTGCTTCCTATAGCAGTCCTACTTTGAAGCCAGATGTTTATTTACCATGTGGATTCTCCTCTGTATTCAGGGTGTCCCCCCTGTGTCTACTTAATGACAGTATCTCCCTGATTAATTTTTTCATCTGATTTATTTTAAAATGTTTAAAATAAACGATAAATGGTTCTTTTGTACTGTGCCCTAACAGGCATTTAACAGTCATTCATAAATGAGACATTCATACCAGGGATTATATTTCTTGTCTAAATATATTATTTTAAACTTTATTGGCTCCAAGATAAAATGTACAAAATATACTGACCTTTATTGCAGAAAAAGTGCATAATATGGAACACAGCCAACTGGGTCAAATGATATGTTTTTTTTTGCACACTTCTACAGCTAACTTAGTTTAAAGGGGAAAAAATGTTTATAAAAATAAATTTCTTGGTTAAATATTTCAATACAGTAAAAACCTGAAACTTACGACCACCTCTATGGATGTCTTGTAAGTGGTCTTATGTGAGGAGCAGTCTTATGACTGGGTGGGAACCACTTTCAAACATATAGTGTTACACCAATACCAAATTTATATTTACATTACATATATTAATTTAGCAGACACTTTTGTCTAATCAGTTTACAAATAATAGTACACATGCATAATAAAACGAGGTCGACAATATGTAGGAATCCAGCTAAAAGTGCTGTCCTGTATTCAAAAGTGCACAAAATTCAGTTTAGCAAGATGAAGTCTAAATCAACTAAAAACTTGCAACAGTAATAACACAAGGTATAAATACAACATTTAAACACTGGAAATAATAAAGTAGCAGCGCTGATGAAGATGAGGTTCAAGTGCTGAGGTGTTCCCTGAAGAGATGAGTCTTCTGTTGATTTCCAAACAGGGACAGAGATGATGAAGTCCTCAAAGTGAGGGGCAGTTCAAGGGGACTTCAGCCATGATCCGGGACTGGAGGTAGCTTGGAGCAGTCCCATCAATCTCCTTGGAAGTAAACATCAAGGTCTTGTATTTGATACAACCTTGGACCAGATGCAGAGTAACGTGTGTCCATTCTGCTTTTCACATTTTATAGGCATGTCATTCTCTTTCTTCTGTTCTGTTTGTCGGTCTTTATGACCCTCTCCTTCCATCTTCTGTCCTTTAGGTGCTGAGGCCTCTTTTCCATCCGAGTGTTCTTCTTGGTGCTGTGTATTCCACTCACTGTACTCCAACAGACCTGCTCCTTGACAACAATAGCACCCATGTCAGCGTTCTATATGAGGTTGTCCCAGACTAAGTCTCTGGTTCTGGTACAGAGCACACATTCCCTCACACTGATGTACATTTACAAGCCTTTCTTAATGTACAACAGGAACATTAAATGTTTATATTCTCAAACTCTTATTTATTAATAAATGCTGCTTGCATTCACAGGGCTAAACCATCACAATTTACAGGACAAAAGATTAGTCAGAACTATTGTATTAATGCATTTATCATAGTTTTGGAAATAAGTTGTATTTTACGGCATAATTTGTATGAAATTACACATTTTTTGTTATTATGTATAGCACCAGAGATGGATGTGTGCTGTATATGAAAATTAACCTAAGAACAAATCACGTACAACATCTCTTCAGATGCTACTACTGAAGAGGGCTGGGATGTCACTTCAGTGATTTTGTGTAGAGAATATAATGGGCCGATGCTCCAGGATACCCTCAGGAGTGTAATAAGACCCCATTTACCAGCAGGCTTGCACCCCCAGCCCCATTCTAACCATATAAGTCATCCTGTTCTCACTTAGCCTTGAGTACCTCCTCTTTAGGGCTAATCTCATTGGAACAGTGGTATTAACATTTCAGCCATCAATCTTCCCTCAGACCGGTCACAGAGCACACAGCAGAGCAGCCGGCGGGCTTGTGGCAGAATAATTGTGGGGGAGTGGTTATAAGGGGCTCCACATTGCTTTAGGTTCTTCTACATTAGTGAGGTTTGGTATTTCCCTTGCTACAGACCACCCCCCCCCCCCAGTTTCTCATACATATTGCATGGATCGTTTGTCCGCTTTCTCAAAAAGCTTAGCTCAAACTGACGCACTCCTCACAAAATGAATGAATTCTGTTGCAGTGAAGCCCTCGAAAATACTGAACACTAAAAATTTAAGCAAATTAAAGGATAAGAACGGGATTATGCTTCTTCTTACAAAGGATGTGGCCATGCAGGAAACCATCCCCTGATGTGACTGGAATGCTGAAAGCCCACACCACACCACACCAGCTGTTTCTAATCAGCACTTACAATTTGATTGTCTCTGAATCCTTGAAAAGTTTAAGAAGTGTCCATTATTAAAGTGCCCACATAAAGCCATGCCACAATCGACACAAACACGAACATACTATGGAATGTTCTAGTCCCCTTTCTAGTCTGCAGTATTCATAGTGTTTCCGCAAGGTTCTAGATAAAGGCCTGGTGCGCAATCCTCTACATACTCAGGCTCCTGTGGTGACTGCATAGCCTTCATCTCTTTCACTTTGCATAAGGGAAAGTAAGAAAGCCTTTCATACTGTAATCCAAACATGAATATTGTCACCACAAAGTCAGACTTATGGTGTATCACAAAACAGCACTTTGAAAAGATCTCAGGCAGATCACACTACTAAATAAATCAGTATTGCTGTATTTTGTCGAAGGTTTACCTATAAATATTAATACTTAATTTCCAGTTGTGGATCCTATCAAAAGGGGACCTTGTATAACCCCTGCATATGGAATTGAAATCTTTTCATCATTTTGTCAAGTCTTAAAGTGCTAATAGAACCAATGTTGTGAAATGTGGATTCACCCTGAGCATCTGTATCCTGAGACTCCTTTGGGTAAGTGATGTTTTTGCTATAATCTTAGTCAGTAATTGCTGCCTCCTGTTTGGGCGTTAGCTCTCTTTTGTTGACATTATGTGGCAACAGTTCAGTTCTGTATACACATGCATTAAGCTCAGATGGAACAAGCACAGACTTGACATAAATAACACTGTGCTTTAGGATTATTCTATAAAAAATACAATATGATGATTACATTCCTGTTTGCCTTTCAACAAGCTTGTAATTTATGCAGCTAAAGATCAAAAGAGAAAAGACGAGCCCCTCCCACCGTGAGCCTGTGAAATTTCACATTGTCTGCTGATGTTGCTATTATTTCATTCCACTGTATATGCACGTTTTTTTTTCAAGCTCATCCTTGCCTCGCTGTTCAGTACCTCTAGCAATTGTGTGTCTGTGCATGTGTGTGTGTGTGTGTGTGTGTGTGTGTGTGTGTGTACTGTATATATGTGTTCATTTATACATTGCACATCTGATTTTGCAGCTAAAACCACTGTGAAGAAAGGATCTTGTTATATTGCGCTCGTTGCTTTCAGCTGATGTACAGGTTGGTTTACGCTTGACTGATTTTCCTGTCAGTTGCACTGACATATGTTCTTTCATGTGTTAGCAGCTGGTTGGCATTTTTATGTGAAAAGTAAGTCATAAATAATGTGCTGTTTTGCTAACCGTGTTACTGTATGGTTGACTGTTTTGTTTTAAAAGAAAAAAATATATATTTTTACCGCATTTTCAAAAATAATTTACTTGATGGATCGATGTCCAGGTTTGAATTTAACATTTACCATGAAATGCATGTGTTGCTCTCCACAACACAAACAGATGCAGACAAATAAAATGGCGGTTCCCACCAGTTTGGAAAACTATCACCGCACACGCATTCTCATTCATTGGAATCCGTATTTTCATCAATGGAATCAAACACTCCCTCTGACACACTATCCCTACCTGACTTCTGCAGCGACTGTAATGAATATCATTACAGATATGTCCTGTCAGAGGGAGTGTTTGACATTAAAATACATATCATTCAGTATTATAGAAAGTGGTATTCAAACACAATTCCAAAAAAGTTGGGACAGTATCGAAATTTTAATTAAATGCATGGGGTTTGTTACTTTGTATGATGGGGAAAATATATGAAAAAATGCTCACTGAATTCTTTTAAGGCACATGCCACTTCTCTTGTTTGAAAGCCCCAATTGCTGATTCAAGAGGTGACCTTGTTAGATGTGGTCAACCCTTTGCTCCTCCCTCTTAAAATGTCAGGCCCTGATAAATAATGTGGTCAACACATGTGGCTTGAATTTCATTTAAGTCCATTTATTGAAGTCTAACTCTTCATTGTCTCAGGAGTCAATGTTTAGATTTAATATTTTTCATGCTGTTATAGCCATATACCTGAATATTGCTGAGAGCTAAAGTGAATAGCATTGATTATCCCCTTACAATGACACCTAGAAGTGGGAGGGATGTATTAGGTAGCCAGTGAACATTTTGTCCCTGAAGTTGATGTGCTGAAAGCAGAAAAAATGGACAAGCATAAGGATTTAAGTGAGTTTGACCAATGCAAAATTGTGATGGCTAGATGACTGGGTCAGAGCAACTCCAAAACTTCTGGTATATTCCAGAAGCTCTTCTGGGATGTTCCCAGTCTGCACTGGTCAGGACCTACCAAAAGTGGTCCAAGGAAGAAAAACCAGTGAGCCAATAACAGGGTCATGGGTCAGGATGCGCTATGGGAAGAAGGAAAGCCTGTGGAGGTTGAGTAATAGTTTGGGCAATGTTCTACTGGGAAACCTTTGTTCTGGCCATTCATGAGGATGTTATTTTGACACGTATCATGTACCTAAGCACTGTTACTGACCAAGTACTTCCCTTCATGGAAATGGTATTCTCTGATGGCAGTTGCCTCTTTTAACAGGATAATGCACCCTGCCACACTGCAACAATGGTTCAAAAGTGGTTTGAGGAAGACAAGAAGTTTGAGGTGTTGACTTGGCCTCCAAATTTTCCAGATCTCAGTCCATTTGAACATCTGTGGGATGTGCTGAAAAAACAAGTATGATTTATGGAGGCCACACCTCACAACTTAGAGGACTTGAAGGATCTGCTACTAATGGCTTAGTGTTAAATTCCGCAGCATACCTTCAGGGGTCTAGTGGAGTCCATGCCTCAATGGGTCAGGGCTGTTTTGGTGGCAAAATGGGCAACTGCTCTATATTAGGTAAGAGGTCATAATGCTATGTCTGACTGGTGAATGTCTATGTGTTAGTAGGTATCTCTTTTCTGTCTGTCACATGTTCTCCCACTGCTGAGACCTCCAGAAAAGGTACTGATCATTGTTGGTTCTTCATTCTATTCTACATATTTCAGTTGTGTTTGATGGCATGGAAACAACCTTTACAGCCGATGTATGTCACCAAAATGCTGTGGTTGTTCTTGCATCTTGTTCAAAATTGGAAGAGTTTTGAATGGGATATTATTTTGCCTACAATAATCTCTTGGCTGTGGAATTAAACAGTTCAAAAACCAATCCTCAAACAATGCCAATATCATCCATGTTTTCTTGTTATAGCAATAAATAACAGGAAGCGTATGCTCACACACAATGCTCTGGGGTGGCAGGGTGGCAGATGATGAGAGCTACTGTCCCTGAGAAATTCAGCATTCATGAGACAGCATCAGGTCGTGTATCGCTTGCCAGGAATAATCAAAATTCAAAATATTGCTTCTGCTATGACAATGTTTTAGGGCCACTCTAAAAATAAATAAATAAATACATAAAGTTCAGAGAATAAAGTCAAAAAATTTTGAGAAAAAAGTCAGAATACACCTTCTTCTGAGATTAAAGTCAGAATCTTTCATTGTCTCAGGGAGGTTGATCATCGGTTGTGGAGACAGTTTGCCTTTCAGGTTTTGGTCATTATAATTATCCTCCACTTTTAGGTTAACACTGAATTTACTTCCCTTCTACAGCAGTATTTTCACCGCCATATCGTACCCTTCTACAAAGGCTAAATTCTGTGGAATTTCAGTCACTCCTATCCTAAAGTATCCTTTGGCTAAATCCTCCACCTCCACTTTTAGGTTAACATTCAATTCTCTTCCCTTCTACGCCATCGTATCGTAGCCTTTTGACAAAGGCTATATTCTGTGGAATGTCAGTCAGAATATTTTGACTTTAATGTCAGAAAAAGTGTATTCTGACTTTATTCTTTGAATTTTGTGACTTTAAACTCAAAGTATTTCGACTTTATTCTCAGAATATTCTGACTATATTCTTGGAACTTTATTATTATTATTATTTTTTTTTTTTTGTAGAGTGGCCCTAAAACACCGTCATACTTCTGCTGAATGTCTATTGTCTGTGTTATCACTATCGCCAAAGTTAAAATATTGTGAAACAATTCATCATAATATGAGGAGTGCGTGTGTGTATATGTGATTGTGTGTGTGTGTGTGATTAGAATACTGTAGGCAAGGAGGGAATTGTTGTTGTGTAAGTTGTTTTTAGTAGAGTCCATAGGGACCTCAGCATGTTAGATCTGTCCTGGATGTGTTCATCAATTTGGCTTAAGCTGCATACTGGCTTGTGATGCCATTTCCTTCTCCAATGTAGAGCACCTGGTGTTTTCTGGCTGTTTCCAATCAAAGCACTAATGAAGCCCAACTGTGCTTAGTTTCCAGGACCGCAGAAGCGTAACCAAGGGCTGAGTACCTCCTCTCCATTTATGTTTGGGTGAGAGCTCACTGTTTTCTGTTCGGATGCCTTATTTTAGTCAGTAAGGTGGTCTTCGCCCAGCTTTGTTAGACTTATTTGCTTTTGTTTTGTTTAATCCTTTGATGCCACTCAAGTCAGTGTCCTTACTGGTCAAAAGATACAACAATTATTACCTTGCACAGGCAATTAAGAAGCTGTATTACTGGCTTATTATTAAAAAAGCCAAATATCAGCACATGAAAGGGAGGATACTGTCTCTTACACCTACACTAAAGACTGTACAGTATACATAGTCACAAACTTTAAATACACAACATTTCTTGTGCAAACATTCCACAAGCTTTATAACTTCTATTCATGGTTGCCAAGCAACTCTGAAGTCATTTTCTTGGTCTTGACCTTTATGTTTAACTCCAGTCTGTGCTCCAGTTTGTGCAAATGACCTAAACCAGAAGTGTCAGAGGTTCAGCTCAACTTGAAACAATGATGAATTTCTTCTAAAGGAAGCTCTGACAATATAATTTATTTGGACCCCAAAGCATCCAAAATATAACTTAAAGAATGCTGCTATTGTGTAAGTGTTCATATGCTTATACGTTTTCACTATGTTTTGTCTCCATAATAGAATTTTAAACTAAAACAGATGTGAATTAACTTTGGCAATAAATTCTCATTTTCTGTACTTACATTTTGTAACAAAGTAAATGAAGATTACAGTTCTTTCTCATTGCTAAACTGAATTTCAGAGGCACCCTGGGACAGATTTCATATTCATTTTATATTTCAGATTTTCACCCCAGCTTAGTCATTATAAATTCTTTATGAGGCACACATAATCACAATGGCCTCCAATTCTGCCCCAATACATCAAACGTGTTATTCACACCACCCTGGTACATCCTCTACCAAGCTGGTCCTTTCTTTGCATACACCGTGTCACACTGAAACACGAAAGGAAGCTGCACAAACAGAAAGTCACACTTCTGTCACCACGGGCACCTGTCACACTGTAAGAAGCTCACGCGTCTGCGGGAGGCTCTGGTTAATTTAAACCCTTCCCCCCACTGCACAGCAATGCCAGTTACTCTCTGCCATTGTGGAAGGTTAAGTAACTGCTATGACACCTTGCGCTGGGCCTAACAGTTGTGTGGAATGAAAATTATTTAGAAACCTTATCTCAAATGACTGCTTTATTTTTCATTGGCTGACTTTCTTTTTTTTTGGAGGGTGGGTTTGTTGTCAGACGTATTTCAGTACTTTGAGCAAATTTGCAGAAGACCCAGTTTCTTTCCTGTATTTAACAACAACATGCTGTAATTATTGTTGTGCACAAGCAGTGAATGCAAGAGACCGCAGAGTGTTACGCACTCTATTTCTGTGTGTATCGCAATTCGAGAATCTGTTTCTATAGAATTACTTGTTTCAGGAAAGGTGCAAAGACATTAAAAGAAGACATAATGAATCCATCAGCCCCAAGTTATCCTCATAGGGAGAGACGCAAAAGGCTCAATTAAGGCAAAACAAAATTAATCCACAGAGTCAGATGCGTGTGTGTGTCTGTATGTGTGTGTGTGTGTGTGTGTAAGAACAGAACAGAGAATTCAACATTGGGAGAAAATGTCCAGAAACAGAGGTGTGACAGAGGGTACAGAAAAAAGTAAAATGTATGCTGAAGAAATAGCTGTAGACCCATGTACTCAAGTATTGCCTAACGGTGGATAAATAAGACTAAGCAGTTTGATCCAAATTAAATGAAGCAATGAGGATTATTGTGGACAGTAACAGATTTGCCATGAAAGTATTTTCACAATAAACAAAGCTGTGTAGAAGAAAGCAGTAATGAAGCACAGCTCGTAACTGTAATTATATGTATATATATATCCATCCATCCATCCATTATCGTAACCGCTTATTCCTGGTGAGGGTCACGGGGAAGCCTGGAGCCCATCCCAGAGCACACAGGGCGCAGGGCAGGGGACACCCAGGGCGGGGTGCCAACCCACCACAGGTATATATATATATAAAATAATAATAATTGACCAATGCCAAATTGTGATGGCTAGATGACTGGTATGTATATATATATAGAACATTTTCATGTCCTTGTTATCTTTAGCATAGATTGTAGCATTATCTGTAATGATAATATAATTATGGAAATACATTGAGCTGCAATTCCTCAATTCCTCATTGGTATTTTTGGATGTGACAGGAAAATGTGGCAAATATGTTGTAGCATGACTCACATTTTTTGTAGCCATCAGACAGGAGTACGGCATTCCATTCACGTCAATTTCTTATACAGTGAGAAAGGATAACATGAACACATGGAAAGTCCGGGTACTGGTCATCGAGCTCAATCAGATATGAACACTGACAAGTCAATAATTTTGTCATCTGGGACAATGAGAGAGTCCATTTGCTCCATAATGTGTCTAAGCCCATGTTTATATCATTTCTCTTACCATAATCACCTTTTCCTCAACGCTGTTATGGCCCCTAATGAGAACCGGACTCCACTACTGTGCCAAAGAACATGCTCTTTGACAACGTGTGACTGGTCCAGTGGAGGAGAT
The DNA here is from genome assembly GCA_025773905.1 of Chitala chitala. NCBI lineage: Eukaryota > Metazoa > Chordata > Actinopteri > Osteoglossiformes > Notopteridae > Chitala > Chitala chitala. The sequence continues at coordinate 10,479 of JABJVR010048626.1, forward strand.
TGGCACCAGCTGTTCTCACTAATATCGTTCTGTTTTTAAGCACCAATAACTCAGAAATGCACTGTGCAAATACTAAATACTACCATGTGCAGTCCATTGCATGGCTTGGCTTCCTGATTCTTTGTGTTTGATGTTGAGTTTTTCCATTTTTGATTTAGCAGATCTTGGGCCTTAACTGAATGACCCCAGCTCTGATATTCTCCTGCTTGGTGTAGTTGCACTGCTTCTTCCCAGTCTGCCTTTGCGTCCATTATGTACAGTACCAAGTTATCATTATTCAGGTATTTAAGATGTGTGTCTAAGGGCAACGAGTCAGGATTAGGTTGTCTATTTGCAGAAAGGTGTTTACTGCCAAAAACCAAGTAAAAAGAAGACACAAAGGGCTTCATAAACCACAAGACCAAAGGCAAGAAATGGAAACCAGGCAAAAGAGTAAAAACAATGGGGAGTCAAGAATGAAACACAAGTGGAGTAACAACTAGAAACCAGCTATCAAAAACCAGCACACCCAAAAGACTTCGATAACAGGTAACGACAACGAACGCACCAAAGCTGTATAGTGTAAAACAGGAAATAACCAGTGGGTGCAAGCACTCAGAGACAAGGACAAAACAGGGTAACGAGGGGGTGTGGCCACACAAAGAGCACACATGAGACAAACTGATACAATATGATGGTTACTACCTCGTTCTCTTGGCTAAACTGACAGAACTCAATAATTGCTAAATTCAGGTATGAATTTGTATAGGTAAGGGAACTAACTTTACAATTGATACAAATTAATTTGTTGATCTTTCATTCTTTTATTTTGTTCTCAATAATGTGTAGTAATTTAAAAGTTATTGATGTAAATTTTGCCTTTTGATATTTTTTGAAAGGAAATGTTAAGTCCAACTATTCACATTATTTTCAAAGAATGATGCTTCTGAATGAGTCTTGAGTTCGGAGTTAATGTGCTGAGATTTGCTCTGCTTTGGAAACTGCATTTGTGTCACACATTTCACCACTCACCAGCAGCACAGGGTCCAGAACTCAAACACATCTCATGGCTTTATTTAGACCGTGTCACTCCCTAGTCCTGAAACTGTCTCTCTGGTCCATTTCTCACAGCTCACACACGATACTTGTCTGTATGTCTGAAACAGCAGATATATTCTTGCTGAATCTTCATAACAGCAAACACCTATTAAAGGATAACCTAACTGGCCTTCAGATAATTTGGATAACTGAGGTAAAATCTCAAGCTCTCAGTATCGTAGACGTAAATTGGTTTTGAGTAGGGTAGATGTAACATAGATTGGATTGGACTGTATTTTCTCCAGGACAAATCCTGTTAGAGAACAAAGAAGTGAACAGAAATCCCAGGTTACATAATCTTTGCCAGATCAGACGGATATTCAACTCCTAATGCTAATAATAGCATTTCCAGAAGTTAAAGTTAAGGCTAAGAGCTTTGGAGGGAAGTGAATTAATATCCTTCATGGATTGTAACATTGTTGTTTTGCCCAGAAACACATCCGACAATAAATCAAGCAAAGAACATACAATTTTTTACAGTTCTTGTAATCCATACAGTATAATGAAAAATTATTTATATCTTTGCTGCTACAGAGGACCTGTCTGAGTACATCGCTGTCTCACAGCTCTGGGTGTGAGTCTGGTGCGTGGCACTGTGTCTGTGCAGATCACATGACCTCGCTCATGCATGCATGTGCCAACTGTAGCTCAATGTAGTTCACTCTGACTTCTCCAGCTTCCTGTCACGGTCCAAAGACATGCAGTTCAGGTAAATCGCGGAGTCAGATTTTTCTTTAAGCTCTCAGTCTGTGCTCGTGTGAGTGGCCTGCAATTTGCTGGTGCCCAACCAGGGTGTATCCAACCATAACACTTGTGTTGTTTGGAATATTTTGCCATCTCTCATGACCCTGAACTGGATACGTCACTGGAGAATTAATTTATTAATAAACATAATCTCTGTCAGAGTGGTGGGACAAACAGCAGGGCCATTTTGCCTGGGTTTTACTTTACAGGGGTGGGGGCTCACCTTAGCCATTATTTATACTGTCTACAGTACATTACAATATACAATGTACAATATACAAACCAGTCATACCAGGTTGCCTGCAGCTATAAAACAGAATAAATTTATTCTCTTATGTATCTTATGAATAAAACAAAAAACAGTGAGGGGGTCATGCAATGTGAAATGGCACAGGTCTCCTATGAGCATACAGTGTCTGAATAATGTTTAAATATATCATATAATTAATTTCATATTTCTAGTTGACTATGATGTAATTTATAATCAGTTATTTGTTTTTGGAGAGTAAAGTAACCGGTTTTATTATTCAACTTTTACACTTACCTCCACTAAGATTTTTATAGCATCATATCTTAGCACACAATTTAGCTGGTGTGTATAACATCCATCATCTTAACCACTTGGTTCTGGTGAGGGTCACAGGGAAACCTGGAGCCCATAGGGCACAGGACACCAACCCACCACAGGGCACGTGCACGCACACACATCAACCTAACCAGCATATCTTTGGACTGTGGGAGGAAACCAGAGCACCCAGAGAAAACCCACTAAGCACAGGGAGAACATGCAAACTCCACACACTCAGACACAGGAATTGAACCCCAGGCCTGGAGGTGCACAGCAACAGTGCTAACCACCACGCCACTGTGCCGCATGTCACATATATAAATCAACATTTTATATATGTTTTCAGTTCAGAACACAAAAGGAAAGTCTTTATGTGAGTTAAGTGAAACATAATGTTTCTAATTGAGAATACTTCACTACATGTAGATATATGTCACAGAGTGCAAATTCCATCTATAAATAAAATCATGTGGCTGTCGTCTTTGTATGGAACCTCTTTTAAAGGGACTGACAGGGGGGCAATTATGGGACACATAAATAACTAGCCGATAAAATTACCCATAAGGACAGGAGGTCTCAGCGGAGGATGACTGTTTTCCCTTTATTAAAGTTGGGAAGAAAAAGCTAATTCAAAGACAAATCCTGTCACCGCCTGTAGGAAGCACAGAATTATAATGGGTCTTTATGTCTAATGAAACAGGCAGACATTACTGCCATCTGCCATCCTGTCTCACATCCTGAAGTTGAGCATCTTTAAAGCAAAGTCTTAGCCAGAGAATTTTAACCTGAAAGAGGATGACAAGAAGACAATGTGCGTTTGCCCAACGTCTTTACTGTGGCTGCTTTCTACTTGTGTGCTACCTGCCACTGAACATGTGTTGGATGGTACTGAAACCTACTATTTTTTTTACAGTAATTAAGATTTTGTCTACATCACTTAAGGTAACCAAGCTGAGTTAAAAACCGTTGAAAATAAAAAATACAAAAACAAGAAAAATGTTTGTAAATGTCACATTTGAACACCTGTTTTTATTTATACTACACAATGTGATTCTACTGAACACAATAGCATTATGATGATGGTGTTTTCCGTTCAGTCGAGTCCAACTCTTGCCGACTCCATGGGACAGTTCTTTCCACATTTTCTGGTCTTGCACTGCTTCTTTTAGTTGTTCTGTGCTTTGATGGTGTCTAACCATCTTGTTCTTTAGTGACCTGTTTCCTTTTGCCTGTATAAACTTGTGGCAGCCTAGATAAACAGCTGTAGGATTGTTTTCTGACACATGCTGAGGGTTTCCACAATAAAAAATATGCCCTAGTAACTATTCCGTACTGACATGATACATCACCTTCATCATACATTTATTTTAATTCCAGACATGTGGTGTCTGATTGAGAAACAGTACTATCTGTCAACAGGCTAATTCTTCATTCAAGTGGATTAGTATAATACCTCCATACATCAAGATTTTTTTTTTTTTTCATTTTAATATCATTATTTACAAATTGAATAACACCTGATAACAAACACAGATTTGGAGGTTACACGAGTCATCTTTTCAATACAGGGTGAGTCTTTCTGGAAGGGAGTCACAGTACGAGTTTGCCGCCGTTTCTGTTAATTTATTTAAATCCGCACCTGTGCAGGGGGTGCATTGATCCCCATCTAGGATCCACCTGGGTCCTCCAGCTGAGTAAGCTAACTTAATGTTACAGACAGTACCTGAGCACAGTGAGGGGGATGAAGCGGAGGTGGATTTGGGGGGGGGGGGGTGATACCGGGTACAGATGATCCTCCTGGATTGCTGCGTCCTGCAGTCATGTTTATGTGCAGATGGGAGGCCTACTGTGCTACGACACTGGGATGGAAGCTCACTTCTTTCTGTTCGCTCTGTGCTTCTTACCTGCTTTTTCATGTAGCTTTGTGAAAGGGTGAATGTGATACCTAAAGGTCTGCAGAAAAAAATATATATGTAAATACACTTGTACTCTTCTCATAGTAACTTTTCCATGGAAGGTTACTGTCCTTCATTAGTGAGTCCCTCGTTCTGTGTGTGCACTGTAAAGGCAGTAGTCAACATTAGAAAGTTCTCCCCTTCCATGTGGAGTTCTGAGCAGCTCAACAGCAGCACACATGCTGTTGGACTTTATGTTTGCTGATCGGTGTCTCCATGGACAGTGGGACCTGAAACATGAAGATGAGTGATGGCGGTGATAGACACACTATTCAAGGTCTAATTACCCCCAAAAGGAAGTGCTTTAAGAATGTGAGATCTTGCTTTTAAAATGCTGAAAAACATTTTGTTATGCTCCTTTAGAGATATACCTTAGATCTTTTCAAAGATAAAACCCCAATTATTACTTTAGTCAAACCTTTTGCCTGAATTTTCATGGGCCTAGTCCAATAATACACTTCAAAAAACAACAGCACTCGCTCTGGCTTTAAATTTCCACCACTTCTGTAAGACACGTAGCACCCTTGAACAGGAGTAGACAACATTTTTATGGCCACAAGGATCCGAATGCAAAGGAAAATTCACCAAGTCATTTAGAAACTGCAAAATTACTGTATTGTTAAAATATCTTTTTGAAAAAGTTTTCCAAAGCTGTTTTCAGGTTGAATGTTGGCAGGTGACAACATTGAGTGAGTGACAAAGTAACTTTTACAGTTCAGATTTATTCAAAACATACACATTTCAGCTAGAGATTTACTACTGTCTGACACAGAAATGATGACAAGAATGAGGAAATTTAATGACAACTTTGAAAACTCCTTTGACATTTTCACAATTCTAGCCCAAATATGACACGCACATTTTCCTCCCTCTCATTGCAAATTTGCCACTTTTGTCTTTTGGCAGCAGATTTACTTATCCTCACTATGAAAACCATCTCAATCCAGATACATCTGACTTTCCATATAATGGCACAGAATAATTAAGTATCCCATTCAAAAAATGTCAGAAAAAAGAAGCCAGAAGCTCAGTGTCCTGCTGTGACTGTAAGTAATGACACTGGAGTTCTTGAGAAGACATGTGGCCAACTTTCTCATCACAGTTTCATCATATTATGGATTGTCTTCAGGTTTTTTTCTGTCTTTCCCTAGAGAAACAAGCTTGCTTTAATACTTCTTTAAAGGGGAAAATGGGTATAATAGCTAAATGATGTCTTCAGATCCATACCATTTGGAATAAGGTATCCTACAGGGGTCTTCTGAAAGCCTTTTTTCTAACTGTCTTACATTTGGAGATGTCAATTGTAATTAATATAGATTCCCAAACTGACAAAATATATAGCCTGAAGTCATTCTTTACTTTCCACAATAAAACGTTTCCTTGGAAATTTCTTTTTTTTTTAATAAAGAGAAAGAACATTACCCACAGGCCTACAAAACTTAATGATAAAGTACAAAATTTTATAATAACAAGGTTATTAAATTGTATTGTGCTCACTCCAAGAGACACTGGCAGTTACAAATGACTTCTGTTAACAAAGTATTATATACTTTTTACTGTTGGTGTGAGTGCCCAGTTCCTTCTCTGAAATCTCATTTTGTCCTTCTGTCAAGTCACAGAAAAGCAGTGTTTTTAAAGTTTGACATGTAGCAGACAACAAGCCACTGCATATCCATTGCATGCAGAAATACATTTAGGTGGATTTACTTATGCCTAAAAATTCAATCAGTTACTTTCTGAACAGTCTGTGTAACCTTAAAGCAGCCTTGTGGCTCAGTGGGTGGAACATCAGGCTGTGATGTGAAAGCCTCCCAGGTCAAGCCCCAGAATAACCAGGTATGTCCTTGCACAAGACTTGATCTCTGGCTGCCTACCACCCCTTCCTCAGTGGATGGGTTGAATGCAGGTAAGTAATTTCCTGCTGGGATTAATAAAGTATAAAAAAATAAATAAGGAATAAAACAGCTTGGATGACTTGTCACCTCCTGTTGAAATGTTGCATTAAATTAGTGTTGGAGGTTTCTCACTCAAGTTCTCTCAGAAAAGTCCCACAATTCTCCTATCAGGACCTGTTATTAAAAAGCATGGCTTTTCACTGTTGTGTCTTTATTTTGATAAAGACATTATGACATGGCAGCACAGTGGCGTGGTGGTTAGCAGTGTTGCCTCATACCTCCAGGCCTGGGGCTTTATTCTCGCCTTTGGTCTGTCTGTGTGCGTGGAGTTTACATGTTCTCCCTGTGCTTGGTGGGTTTTCGCCGGGTGCTCCGGTTTCCTTCCACAGTCCAAAGACGTGTGGGTCAGGTTGATTGGTGTGTCCAAATTGCCCATAGTGCATGTGTGTGCTCTGTGGTGGGGTGGTGCCCTGCCCTCTGCCCTATGTGCTCTGGGATGGGCTCCAGGCTTCCCTGCAACCCTCACCAGGACTAAGCGGTTAAGATGCTGACTGAGATCATGACATTCTGGCTTTCTTCAATAACCCCTCGCATTCATTTTAAGCTCACAAAATTAAGCCGTGTTTAGCTAGGCTTGTGAGACAGACGTGAGCTCGGTGTCATGTCTGCGCCGCCGTAGCCTTGGCTTTGCTCAAGCAAAATGTCAAGCTCAAACAGACGTTTTGCTGAAGGACACCTACACTAATGAAGGAAGATGCTCAAAACCGGCTGCCTGTTCTGGTTTTGTTATGATTTTTCTTTTCATGTACGTCACCGTGCTGCCTAAACGGATGGACAGAAAAGGAGTTGGCGAAAGAGGGTGGTCGCGTCTTTCTCCGAGAACGTTGGCTGGTGTCTGTATCGATTTTCTGTGCAACAGAGAGGGGGTGTCAGACTTCTCGTCTCTAATTAGTTGGTCAGCGCCTGCCTTGAAGATGGATGCAGTCCAAAAAGTCCCCCAAGCAGTCTGTGGGAGTAGTGTAATTGGGATGGGAGGCAGAGCTTCCTGTAGGCTCTCCGTGACTGGTACAATACTACAGGGGTCAGTTTTGCCTTACAATGCTTCTTCTGTATTCTTCACACAGTCTGTTTTTTTACAATCTCTATTTGGTCTGAATATCCTTCCCTATAGCAGTCTGATAACTTCACAATCCGACAGGTAGTGGTGACAGGGGAGGGTAGGGGGTTTGGTGATTGTTATAATAAAAGGAAAAAAAAAAAGATTTAAAATGTCTTAGAATTTATGCTAGTACCTGACTATTCACATAGCCATTAACAGTCCTCTGAGCAGCACCAGTCAGGCACTGGTGATAAATAGAAGCACAGTAAACTTCAGTGGCACAATTTGTGCCACATGATTTACAATGCAAATGAGTGGTGAGTCACGGCGGTCCTGCGAGAATGCTGCGGAGGGTGTTGCTGCAGTCACACCGCGTCACTCGGACTTGCCCCTGAATCCCTGTTCAACGCTTCGCTTCTGGGCTCTGGTGACTCATAATAGAGGACTCTCTGTGCATAGGACAGACATAAGCAGAAAAATACTAAATAAAAAACAAAACAAGTAACCTTGCCATGGTGGAGGCATCTGGAAACTGTTCTTTAAAGGCTTTAACTTTTTACATAGTATTTTCTCACACTTTTGAAGACTTTTCAGAATGGTTGTGGTGCTCATACAGTGGCCTGGTAGTTCAGTGGGTAGCACACCAAGCTAGGCTGCAGGACTCTCTGGGCTCAAATCCTAACCCTGGAGCCAGTGGTCTCACTTAGCAAGACACTCTGCTCTAGCTCCCCAAGTGCTGTATGCGGCTGCCTGCTGCACCCCTCAGGGGGATGGACTAAACGCAGAGGTCAAATTTTGTTGTAATTTGTATGCAATGACAATAAATCTCCTTCTTTTGAAAATCAATTATTGGGCTAGAATTGGGGAAGAAAACAAGTAATCTACCACTCCTGACATTACAGCAGCCTCAGTGTCAGTGTGAACCTGTTACTTTTTAACAGCAAAACCAGCAGCACTGATTTTTCCATTAAATGAGAAATTTAATTATTAAACCATTATTAGGCATTGGTCTTATACAGTTACACTGTGGACATAGTGTGTGCCTTATTACTGCTTTGGATTGTATCTGTATTTTCAGATGCCCATGATATAAAATCATTACCACAGTTATTACCATCTTATCACTTGTTTTCATTATCCTCTTTTTTCCTTATGGTTCATAGGTCCATATTTCCTTTTGTAAAGCATTTCTCCGTGACTGGTACAATACTACAGTTTGTAAAGCATTTCTTTATAAAAGATGAATATATGTGCTTTGATATGTGTGTATTTTTTATTTCTCATCCATGTGTTCACATCTGCCCATACTGGACTGATGGCTTTCAGCACGTTTACACAGCACAGGTTAGTGTTAGTCAGCCATTGGTCTTCTTATATAATGTAATGTAATTTTGTCTTTACACTACAAACATTTGCAACATTGAATTCCAATAAGCAGGAAAAGTATGCTTGGGTGTTGTCATGGAGACACATTGCTGACGAGCCCTGGGTTTGAGTGAGCTTTGACTGAAGTTACCTGTTCAGAGCACCATCCAAGGCAGAAATGCATAAAGATCATAAAATGCTCAAATGTCATAATCCCTCTCTCAGCTCCACTTAGGGGGAGGGGATCAAAGGAGTCTGAACCACAGTGTTTAGCCCCAGCTTGTCTGCAGGAACTGCCAGAATGGTTCCAAATCAAACACCAGGCCACCTTAAAGGCTCCAGTTCAGATTTATATACAGTTTATTTCCTACCCTTTAATGTCTCCAAAATCATTGAGATTATTCACCCAAAGATGGTGGATACGTTTCACTGGCTCTTAACTAAACCTCTGTCCACTCTGTAGAAGGTGAGATGGCTATCACTGAACCATCAATGTAAACATACAGCAAAAACATTGATTTTTATAATTGTGGACCAATACAGTGTTTGTTCTGGACCACGTAATGTGTCCATAATAAAGTATTCTATATCATCTATCTATCTATCTATCTATCTATCTATCTACGTATCTACCTATCTATCTATGTCATAAAGATGTAGGGAGTGAACCCTGGCTTGATACACTAAACATTGTCTACAATATCAGTTTTCAGTTTTTGATATCCTAAAGGAAATTGGAAGTTTGTGCTGAAAAATGACTGCATAGTATAGGAATTTTAGGACTAGAATCTTTATTTTTTTATACAACCCTTTTTCTAAATCTCTATACTGTGCAGTATAAAATGTGTGCATATTACATTCTGTTTTATAGAACTTGATATTAAACAGAGACCTGCAACCCTGAATTGGATAAGACGGTAAAGCGAAAGGATAGATAAATGGATGGATGAATGGATTAAACAGAGAAGAGAACCCAGTTGATGAGTATGTTTCCACAGAGAATAAGCCAGGAGTGCTGTTATGGCTTTAACAAGGGGAATGACTCTTTGTAAATTAGGTCTGTGCATAAGGCTGTATCTGCACCAGTGGAGCTCTTCACCCACCTTCCTGCTCCAGTCAGCTCTTCAGAGAAGTTCCCTTAGCATCAAGTGGCCAATAAGCAGCAAGTAACCTGCAGCCAATCACGTTTCCTGCAATCACACCACCGAGCCCAGCTGTGCCTGTCAGCACAGGCTCTACCTGAATTGCTAATAACAAACAATGGATAGCCATGTGCCTGCTTTGTAATTTAGCAGCACGTCCAAGGCATACATGTGGGTCAAGCACATTATACCGCGGCACGAATCCCACTTACTCTGCCATACCTGTACATGCTGCTTCTGTCACGTTTCGTGCACCTTCTCTTTTACTTTAATTAGCCTCAGCTTCCCAGTAATTGCATGGCTGATAATCAGGAAGATGGGTTAATGTAAGCCTCCTTAACCTCTGTATTTATGGCTTGCTGGGTTCTGGCCTGAGGCGGCATGCAGTTGTGTTTTTTCTCTTTTACAAAATGGGTCAGAAACACATGGCATACCTGAGACATCCATAATGTTTATCATCTCCTCTGTGACCTCCACCAAGGAGTCCACATCTGTTTGTCAAATTGGTCATGCTTGGTCCTGTTTATTTTTGGTCACAAAGGCTACATCACTTCTATGCTGTTTTTCCCCCTAAACTTAAAAGAAAATTTGAATAGAGTTCACAACAAGGCACTTAAAAATCTTAATATCCCTCAAACCATTTCCAACCTCAGGAACCAGTATAATCTGCTAGTCCAGCTACCACGATTTTTTGTTCTAATAAACAATCAAACACAGCATCCTTTAAACACTGCGAAGCCCTTCGTGACAGAAACTATTAAAACTGAGCACATAATGTACTGCTATTTTTAAATTACATTTGATATGTTTTGATCATACTAGGCCTCACCTCTCCGGATCAAATCCCTGTTAGAACCTGTTTTCAGTTCTTTCTTTCTCACTTTTAGTCTTAATTTAGACTCTGTCAATCAATCAAAAAATAGGTAAAAGTAAAACTGTTCTCCTGAACACACATTAGTGGTTCGTCACTTGTAATATTGAAAAGATACACACCAAATTCAATCAAAATTCATATATTTCTCTGAACCCTGTGAATTTTTTATTTTCTGTTAAGAAGAAGAACTCACAGGAAACGTGATATTAAAGTAGCATCCAATGTTACATACTTTTAGAAATGAGAGCAGTGTTTGAATTAACTTGGCTAGTGGAGTCACACAATCACACCTGTAATAAAGTCCTTCTAATTCTTTTCACTAAAAATTAAATGAATTATCAAGCAGTCATTTTCATACCTTTTAATTGGTCAGAGTCACAGGAAACCAGGAGTCACCCAGCACAGATAACACTACAGTTCAGGTGGTTCAGACGCCTGATAAGGATGCCCCTTGGGAGACTTCCATTGAAGGTTTACCAGGCATAGCCTGTTGGGTGGAGGCCACAGGGCTGACCCAGGTACGCTAGAGGGATTATATCTATTAGATTGAATAACTGAATATGGGTAGTCCCCGATTTATGATGGAGATGTGTTCAAATGACAACTGAACTCGATTGCTGGCGAGAGTAAAGCATCTCACAATGCATGAGATGCGTACATACAGACAGCATTCCAATGTATTGTACTGCATACGCATTCAGACAGCATTCCAATGTATTGTACTGCATACGCATTCAGACAGCATTCCAATGTATTGTACTGCATACGCTGCTACGTTTGCTTGCCGCGTGAAACTTAAAATATTTTTACAGTTTTGTCATATCGCAATCGTCATCATAAAATTGAAAAATCATAAGTCAAGGCATCATAACTCGGGGACCATCTGTAATTGTTCACATTAGCGTCCTTTGAAATTTGCACCATCCCTGAACTCGCCCTGTTTGATTTTAAACTCAAGACTTAACTACCCTGATCACCCTGTTTTTCAATACATGATAGAGGTTTGCCACACTTGTTGTTAATATTGCTTACATGTTATTTCTAAATTCATATTTTGTTACACTTTGTATTGTTACTTTTCACTGTTTTGTATTGTGTGTTTTATTATGTATTACCATTATGTACTATTTTTTTCTTAGTAATTGTATAATGTTCTCTTATGTTTTTCTTTCTATTTTGTATTTTACTTTACCATTACCTTGTATTACTTTGTATTTGATGTACTTGGAGCTCCTTGTAAAGCGCTTTGGTCAACCTTGGTTGTTTTAAGTGCTATATAAATAAATTTAGAATTAACTTAACTTGACTTACTCAATCCTGCACCACTTCTCCGGTTTCCCAATGCTTTATTAACTGTATTACAGATAGTGAGCTGAGTAGGTCTGGCCACACTGACCTCTACCAAAGTGTGCTTCACAGCATGTAGAGAGCAGCCAAATCTGTCCTGTAAATACCCCAGCCAGCAGACCTTCTCCCCCCAGCCAGCAGATCCTCTCTCCCAGCCTCCACTGTGCTCCTCCTCTCTACAGCCACAGGCACTGTCTGAAAGTGAAGACCCGCAGGGCCCTGACAGCAGCTTTAAAGCAGCAAGCAGCTGAAGAGACGAGCAAAGCGCCCTCCACACACTTCCCCTGCTCCATTCACAGCTTTACAGTAATCCCAGCTTCACCTGAGACTGACAGCCATCCATGGGAGCCAGAGTTCGTGCTCAAGCGTTACAGCACACCTGCCAAAAAAGCAATTAGGAGAACCATCCCATCTAGTATGTACACTTTCCCAGCTACTGGTAATTCATGCATTCTGCTATTCCAGTCTTTTCTTAAGTGCATAAAATATGTAAACCTAACACCAGTATAGTTCTTTACCCAAGCAGTTAGGTTATGCTTTGTATCTGTGCACACAGATATTGTTTCACATGTCAAAGAACAACTTCCTTCTGGCGTATTTCAAAACTTTGGTTTTTGTAAAGCTTTAGACTGATTCTGTCATCTCCAAACTACTTAATCCTACATGTTGGTTATGGCATATGATCTCAGGTTGTCTTTTTTTTCAGACTGACCTTTTTGCACACTTTTTTTGCACACTGACCTACATACATGTAAATGTTAGCATGTATTCCTGCTAACATTTAAACACAGATGTTTTTTCACACAAAACTGACTTGGATCTATTTCTTCATCTTTATGTAACATTTTCAAACATTTTTTCCTTAAAATTCCTAAAATTCATCCTTTTGATATGTCAGAGTGAGTGATAAATATTATAAATGAGGTTGTGTAATGGTTCTCTAAAATTCTGCACACATAACTAATACAGTAAATATTAACCACCAGCACCCCCAAAAAAATGTCGCATTGATTTCCAAATGAAATGTGTATCACCTCTATAACTTATGTTGATGCTGTATTATTGATTTTAAAGGAGAAATTATGAGAGTTATTAATGCAAATGTGCTCATTGAGATTCACTGTCATTACATCGCAAGTCTTGTGTGGAAATATTGCTCATGGTAGTAGCCATCATTCCAAACTCAAATGGTCATGTTATTACTGCCACACTAACTTATCTGCTCATCTGGCCAATCACCATCTTTTACTTCTTTTGCTTTCAGTTTTTGTCAGCACCCTTGATCCATGTGACTTTTAATGAAAGCAATTGAAATCATACATTTCAATTTCAATTCAATTCAATTTATTTTTATATAGCGCCTTTCGCAACAGCATGCCTCAAAGCGCTTTACAGAGAA
>JABJVR010048627.1:8275-23942 GCA_025773905.1 Chitala chitala
GTATAGCTAACGTTAGGGGCTGACCGCTTGTTTCAGTGTTCCTGTGGAAGGTTATTAGTCATTGTAGCCCTGAGTATAGCTAACGTTAGGGGCTGACCGCTTGTTTCAGTGTTCCTGTGGAAGGTTATTAGTCATTGTAGCCCTGAGTATGGCTAACGTTAGGGGCTGACCGCTTGTTTCAGTGTTCCTGTGGAAGGTTTAGTGTTACCATGATTGCATTCCCCTCTTCAAACCATGCTGATCTTCATCTCAAAACAATAATATAAAAACGCTTTACTTTTTACAGTAAAACTGCTTAGAATTGTTAGCATTACAGCTATTTATTGTGAATGTCACCAGGGAGGTGTTTATATTAGCCAGTTTTATCTGTAAATGGTTTTGGGCCTTTCTCTCTGCCTTAAATGTCTGGGTTGGTTAAACAAAGCGTAACCTTTTCTGTAACCCCTGAATGAGATTTAAGACAGAGTTTGTAAGATCCTATATCTAACCATCAGAGAAACAGTACTTCAGACTTTAAAGTATGTATTGTCGCATGTGCTTGAAATAGTGAATTACCCACATCCTTGGCACCTGAAGTTGTTTCAAACCTTGTGACTAGTGATATTTGCCTGTTTAGAACCAATATGGAACATCAAGCCTTATCTTCACAGGTAACTGCATGTTTTAATAGATTGTGACAACATACAGTATGGTTGTAGTAATAGTTTGGGTCAGCAAGTTGCCATTGAAATCTGCAGACATTGGTCTCCTGACAGGCTACATAACAATTGTGCATATGAACTTGGTGTTAAAACTAAAGCATTGCATAAGAAAATGATGACAGATTATTTGTTTATGCAGGAAAAGGATTGATGGGGGTTCCGGGACTTTGACATGATGTTTATCGGAGAAGCCGGTAGATGAGCAGCACAGCAGGATGTGGGTGGAGGCTGTAACGGGGACAGGGAGTGTCTCTGTGCTGACTTGAACATGCTAGTTCCTGTTACCGTGGCTTCTCTCCATTCTCTTGTTGCCTTTTCTTCTCCAGAACTTGATGGTCAGTCTGGGAACATTTACATGATGCTCCACAGCTGGAAGGCCTTCACGTGCTTTGTTAGGGTTTTCCCCGACCTACGGTATGATGGGTGTGTTTGTGACTCAATCTTGCACATGAACATGACTTGTCCAATAAGTCCTGTTCAGGCCGCTTGTCACTGTCACACTGCCCATCAGGGGCGAGGATGTCCATGTCATTCTGCCTGGGTTGTGCTTTAAAGAGCTGCAACTGAGGAAGAACATTTCAGAAAACTAATAAACTAACCACTGCTGTGTGGCAACTTACTTTTTCTGACCTTCCCACCACCTCAGATGGACGTCCTTGTTTTGTGTTGTCCAGGGTGCGTGCGTTCCTTCTCCTTTTAGTTTCATTAAAACACTCAGGACAACCGTGGCAATGGTTTTGTTTATGAACAAAACTGAACCCTGGGCTGTCATTTCCTTTGTCTTTTTCGGAGCACGTGAAAATAAGCGTATCTTCTCACACTCATCGCAAATGTCGGCTGCTACGTGGGGAGTCTGGTTATGGCAGACAGTGGTGTTTTGTTAAAGGGAATTTCAGCACATGCTTTTAAGTAGAAAAGATACGACATGAGTCTGTGTTTATGGCTGTGTGGGCCTGCTTGTACAACATTGGAAGGCTCGAGCTCCTGGCTTTCCCACCATCCACTCCTTCCAGTCAAATTTTGCCAGTCTGTGTTGGCATCAAATAAGAAAAGGCATACTGCAAAATGAAGCCGTGAGCTCGTTTAGAACAGCCCATATTCTGTTGGCGCACCGTTCCCTGTCCTCCACACTGACGTGTTCATTAAAACACAATATGGAATTTGATGTAATCAGACATTTTGAAGACTGATTTTGGTAATGCATGAAATTATTACTTGGCTTATGTCCTAAGAAGATTTGTATGGCAATAGCTTTGTGTATTAATGTTGAAATTACAATTAGTACATAAATTATATGAATCCCTGTCTAATTATCTTTTCTTTGTAGATAGGTCATTGAAAGGGGAAACTGAAGGAATATTGAACCTGCCCCCTCCTCTAACATTACCCTTCCCAGTCTCTTTTTTTATTAAAAAAAAAAAAAAAAAAAGCTAATTCTGACATGTAATTTCCTTTGTGTTTCTGTGTAATTGTGTTTATTGTGAGCCTAGGATGACGTGTTCAAACTCATAATGACGTCCGAAGTTGTGTTCAGCCTGTAATGGGCTGCGTTTTTACAAACTAATTTTTGCCCCTTTTTATTAGATGACCTTTCCATCAGGGCCGTGTGGCTGTCTGCACGACAGCCAGGGAATTGCCTGTGCTTGTGGCTGCTAGGCTTGCATACCAATATGCTGCTTTTGTGTATACAAACAATCACATCATACACATCTTGACAGCTATTAGATGTCTTCCATTTAGTTTTATAAATGGAAAAAGCAAACCCAAAACTTAATGTAATGAGCCCATTCCGCCAAGTGTACTCATCAGCAACTCTGTTTTGTGGGGGGAAAAAAAGTTGGTGGGAAAAATTTTTGTCCCTCAAAAAAAAAAAAAAAACTTGGCACAATTATTTTACTAGTTTAATTTTCCCACTTGTAATCTGTTCCAAATTCTTCTCTTTCAGCATCATAGTACATGGTTAATCTACACGTATTTTTTATTTTTATTTACTTCACTAATGTCTTAAGTTTTATAATGTTTCAGGACATGGAAAAGTAAAACAAATGTCTGATGCTTGAAAATAATAATAATGATGTTGATGTTTGTGTCTAATTCTTGCAAAGAATGTACAAACCTTGTATGGTGTGTAACAAGAGGGGGGGAAAAAAAATGTCCAGTTAAAGTGAAAGTACAGAGGTTGAAGCGTAACAGTGTAATGTCATTTGGGCAACAAGAAGTCAGCTGGCTCTTAGTTCATTCTGCAGTGAGGCCTGCAATTTATAGTGCTCACTGCGTTTGTCTCTAATGTCAGAGTCGATGGCGATGCTGCTTTGTTATTTCTTGTGTATTTCTCTATAGTACACGTACTATACTTTGTACACGTGGTACATGTTTTTAATTGCTGAAATCTATGCTGCCGGCTTTGTCATGTCATGCCTCCTCATGTCCTCTAGGTGTCATCTCTCCTGGTGTTTCATGTCACTGAGTTATTGTCATTATGTCATTAGTGCCTACTATGTGTCTCTCGTTTTCCTGACGTCTATTTAAATTCCCCTCGTGTTGATTCCTTGCCGGTTATTGTAGTGTGACGTGGTCTCTAGTCTCGCCAAGTAAAGTGGTGAATGTAAAAGACCCATGGTATTCCCTAACCTTGTGTAAGCCTTGAAATCCTTCGTACCTTTTTTTGCTTTACTTTGTTTTGTTCTTGAATAAATCTCCCTCTCTGCAATTGAACCTCGCCTCAGCCTGCCAGTTCATTACACTTTATGAGCCATTATGTCTAAGTATTTGTTAAATTTTATTATA
The DNA here is from genome assembly GCA_025773905.1 of Chitala chitala. Taxonomy (NCBI): domain Eukaryota; kingdom Metazoa; phylum Chordata; class Actinopteri; order Osteoglossiformes; family Notopteridae; genus Chitala; species Chitala chitala. The sequence goes on from JABJVR010048627.1 coordinate 11,764, forward strand.
TATATTAGCTTTGTTCTGAAGCCTCCTTCATTAGAAGGATGATGACCTCTGGTAAGTAGGCTTGTGGTGATGATGGATGGAGGTCCATAAGGATGGAGACAGTCACCAGCCTGACTTCATGTAAGCTCTGCCTCCGGCTCCAGGGGCTCCTTCTCCAAACAGTGTCAGGGAGGCGGGCTAATGCTGGTGCCTGTCGCGGCGTTACTTCCATTACGGTGAGATTGCAGCAATCTTGGCAGAGACAAGGGAGGCGAAGGTGTTTGAATATACACACATTTAGAGGCCACATCACAAACAACCAAATCCCTTTTAAGCCAAGGCACTGAAAAGCAGTTAGCAGACAGCACAGCCAGTGAACTGATGGGATTTTAAAGCTAAAATGGTGTTTCTGTTTAACACTACCTAAAAATTCAAAAGAAATGGCTGTGAAACGCTGGTGCTTTTATGATTACAGTATGCTTAAATGTCAGCTAGCCCTAGGCACTGGAACGGAACTGTTGCATAACAATGTTTTCTTATGTGCACATGGAAATAAAAAAATATATTTATCCATTTTAATTGTGTTCCAAATACCATAACAGTAGAAACTGAAAACCTTTCTGGGGAAAGTAATTTTCTTTTACTTCCACGTTTGTTTTATCTGACATGTAACACGGGCAGTTTGGACGCTGTAGAGTTAACACATTTTGAGTGAGTTATATGATGCATCCACTCACACCACCATTTTTCTTGTGTGCTGTAGGTCATGTGACTGTGTTTGGTGCCAGCTGGAAGCGAGCTGAGTCTCTGGTTGCCCAGGGTTGGCACTGTGCAGGGCTTGGCCATGGGAGACAGTTGGCTGTATGTGACGGCTTCCAGTGGCTGTCTGAGTGATGTGCAGCCTACCCTTCAGACTGCCACACTCTAGGATGCGTTGCATAAGAAGACAGGTCTCATCCAGTCTGCTTTCTGGAAAGTTCTTCATGCAGACTCCGCAAACCTGTGTCGATTATTTCTGGTGTTCAACTGAGTACTGCTGCGTGCACGTTGATTGGCAGGTGTTCTGAGAACTGCTGGCTGATTGGCAGGTGTTCTGAGTACTGCTGTGTGCATGCTGATTCGCAGGTGTTCTGAGTACTTTTGTATGGTTTCATATCGCCTAGGTTCATTTTGTAATTCATATGAATGCTGACGACTGGACACTTTCCAAGGGCTGCTGGCTTCTATAGCCATTTTTGACAAAATCCATTTGTAAAGCTGTTTTGTACTCGTGCCTTGTTTACATGAATACACACACTACATATGATTCAAATGTAAATGTTGATTTGCTTTGAAATTTCTTTATGCTAACATTTTTTGTTTCTGGCATATTCTATTTGCAATTCATAACGTTTACTGGAGTAATTTCTCGGAAAGCAGACATGGAGGGGGCCGCTAGATTGAGAGTTGGAGGCAGTGGCGTTGTGAGGTCAGATCACTTAGGGCTTCAACCCCGAATATTTTAAGCCTAGCCTCGAATATTTTCTCCTTGAAAAAGGAGGGGTTTTACACAGTAGCAGACAATCCCAGGCAAACTTGGCTTTGCCCCTGATCTTTTCAGTAGCTAAAACCTCCCTGGTTAGAGGTCAGTGTCATGGCTGGTACTCAGATCTTTTCTTTAGTCCAACTCTTGTGAGTTGCCCACTTAATGAAAAGATTGTCACCTGTTTCTCTCCGTGACACCTGACTGAAATTAATGTGTGTTAACATTTGTGCTGCAATGTGGCACCAGCTGGGGACTTCTGGAAGGGCAAACCAGATGGACAGTAAACACTAGTACCAGACTGGCATATAAAATGTAATCGCAACAATCTGTTTGCTACCTTTGGATGAAGCAAAGCTTCCAAACTCGTTGTATGATTGTCATAGGGTGGTTGACTTATTTGGAGCTCCCTTTATCAGGGCACCAGTGGACAGTGCTCATTGCTAGTCTCCAACAGATAAATGCATTGATCCCTCCCAGGGTAGGTTTTGAAGTGTGTTGGGAGACATGGATTTCTGAGTCAAGGTAACAATAGATTTTGGAACCCTCCAAGTTGCTTCCATGATCACAGCTCCACCATGTTGACGTTCTGCCCAGCTTTCCCCGTCCTCAGCCCAGTTATCTGTTGCCGGGTTTACAGTCACACAGTGAATGATTGGCAATGCTATGCGCTAAAAGCATAACCATGTATTTAGCTAAATCTATTACTGATTTATAAATTAAACTGAAAATTAGAATTGCTCTGCCATATGCAGTGTCGCTGTCTTGTAACCGTTTAGTACAACCGTTTTCCAAATGCTGTTTTACCAAGTTGGAAGTGTTATTTGTAATTTGTGACCATTATATATTTGTAATATCAGTGAAAGTCACTGCATTTGGAAAAACATTTGAAAGCTGTCACATACTGGACATGTATTTTAATTTTAGAAAATTAACTCTGTGTGGGTGTATCTGTCCCTCTTTCTGTCTCTCACTGTGTCTCTCCTTCCTACTGAAATTGTGCCAACAGCGCGCACCGCACGCTCTTCAGCACAGCCTGTTGACCTTGGCTGCACAGCGGGACTGTGGCTCTGTTCTCCTTGTCTTCCTGCATGTGATGGCTGCATAGCGGGACTGTGGCTCTGTTCTCCTTGTCTTCCTGCATGTGATGGCTGCACAGTGGGACTGTGGCTCTGTTCTCCTTGTCTTCCTGCATGTGATGGCTGCACAGTGGGACTGTGGCTCTGTTCTCCTTGTCTTCCTGCACGTGATGGCTGTGCAGTGTGACTGTGGCTCTGTTCTCCTTGTCTTCCTGCATGTGATGGCTGCACAGTGGGACTGTGGCTCTGTTCTCGTCTTCCTGCACGTGATGGCTGTGCAGTGTGACTCCAAATTCAAGTACAGCACAGTGCCTCACGTGCAGATGCACTGATCTGTGCGCACCTGTGCGGGGAAGTCTTTCTTTCTTTCTTTCTTTCTTTCTTTCCCTGATAATATATCTATCATCTAAGTCTCTCAAAAATCCATCGGATCTCACGTGGGGAGTTTAATTTTAGTCTGGCAGTAATAATGTGGAACTATGTAATTAATTAAGATGGGCTGATTGTTGAAATTTGTACAAAATCCCACACTTTTCAGTTCATATGTTATTGAGTTAGATGAGGTGTTGTAGACAGCTTTCATAGACATCCAAGAGCAGGCATCCTACTGAGACACCAGCTAGTAATCTTTAGTTTAGTTTCTAACTATAACATCACCTGTTGTCTAAACAAGTAGGACTAATTTAGGACCGTATGCTGTTAGGTTTCTGATACACATCTTTTCCTTACTGTTTTTGATTAATTTGATATAATAGTGGCCTGATGTCTCAATGGGCAGAACATCAGGCTGGGATGCAGAAGCCTCCTGGTTTGAATCACACACAGCCAGGTGTGTCCTTGAGCAAGACCCTCAAATGCTAGCTCCCTGGTACCACATGCGGCTGGCTGACCACTTCACCCCCCAGGGGGTGGGTTAAATGCAGAGAAGTAATTTTCCTCTGGAATTAATAAAGTACTTGAGTTTTTCTCAGTACCATTTACTACTAGGTGGCATGGTGGCATGGTAGTTAGCACTGTCACCTCGCACCTCCAGGCCTGGGGTTCTATTCCTGCCTTGGGTCTGTGTGTGTGGAGTTTACATGTTCTCCCTGTGCTTGGTGGGTTTTCTCCAGGTTCTCTGGTTTCCTTCCAAAGCAATGCAGGTTAGGTTGATTGGTGTGTCCAAATTGCCCATAGTGTGTGTGTGTGTGTGTGTGTGTGTGTGTGTGTGTGTGCGTGCGTGCGCGTGTGTGCGCCCTGTGGTGGGTCGGCGCTCCGCCCTGGGTGTCCCCTGCCCTGCGCCCTATGTGCTCTGGGATGGGCTCCAGGCTTCCCCGTGACCCTTAACGGGATGAAGTGGTATAGAAGATGACTGACAGACTGTTTACTACTATTTTGTAACAACTGTATCTGACAAGTGCTTTGCTATGATCAGTATAATTTAAAGATACGTGCATGTGTGGCACATTTTATACGTACAGTGTGCTATTGTTGAATTTGTGTGGTCTTTGTTATGATTTACTAAGCCATAAATTAAACTAACAATAGTTTGTATTTAACAAGTATAGATCAAAGTCTTGGTTGACATTTAAAATTCATTCTCTGAACATCACAGTTTGCCTGCAGGGATGTGTCTGTTGTGTGACCATGCCCTGGTTTACTGAAAATACTTTTCAACAAATTAAGCAAAGTCCATGAAGTGTGCGTGCGTGCGCGTGTGAGTGTGCGTGTGCGTGCGCAGATTGAGAGCAGTTGGAGAAGAGAATGAAACAGATCAAGTATGTTTACCATGGACTGCAGTAGGACTGCACAAATCCTGCATTCAGTAAAGCTGGTTCAAGATCTGAAACCAGTTTTCATTAGCAGTGTGTATAAGTGGTGGGGGGGGTCTGATATGCTTTCTGTCTACAAATACAAAAATTTATTTAGCTAAACCTTTTGTATTTCCAGCACAACATGCATATTGTTAAAGTCTAATAACGATTCACAGAAAACCACAGGAAGGCCACCAGACTTCGACCCGGTACCGTGCCACACGCAGCCACCCTTGAAATGAGACCGGCTCCCATCTGATCTGGGCCTGAGTCCTGCTGAGTGTGTACAAGGGCCTTTCTTTGAATGTTTACTTTACACCTGGCGTGTCGCTTCAATAATGCAATTAAGAGCTTTTAAGAGGCTGAATGCAAATGCTGCGTCCTTTAGTGAAGCTCGGTGCCTGGGTCTCTGAGCAGTTTTGTTTGAGTTTTCAGAAGAGTGTAAAAAGTAACACACAACTCTTTGACCACGGTTTGTATCACTTGCATTTTCCTTCATGAGGAAACGTCCTGCTGAGTGTAAAATGCATGTCGTTTTGCTTTTTTATCTGTTTGCTGTGGACTTGATCTTGCTGTCAGGCTGTTTATCAGAGTGAAGCCAACCTGATGGGTATTGAGCCCACACAGGTCACAACAGGTCACTGCTATTGGGTCTGGAAAAACTCTGCCATTATTAAAATGCACTATTTCTTTTCAGAAGGAGTTAATTACTGGCAAAATGGGCCTGATCAAAGGGTGCCCATTGGATGAGTAAAAACGGCGGGTGTTAACGTGCTGAATCCCCCCTACATGTGTTGGCATGTGCCTTTTGACAGTGTTGCGGCAAGTCATTCTCGTCCATGTTATTTAATTGGAAAATGGTAACTGGGGGCCTAAAGCGCACCTTGTTGTGCTCTAACACTTAGTATATAACGCGAATCCCTGTTGCTCCCTTTGCTGTTTCACCTTCCTGTTAGTTGAAACCCTAATAACTGTCCTACAGGTGGTTCAGAGGTTGTACTATAGGTACCTCACAGATTGTGCATTGTAGGTTTAAATCAAATTGATTTTGTGCTGGCTCAGTAGATCATTCAGAAAAATTCTTCATATTTGTACTGTCTGCTCTGTAGCCCAAAGATGTGCCATTCATGTCAATTGCGCGTGTGTGCGTGCGTGCGTGCGTGCGTGCGTGCGTGCGCATGGCAGTACATCAATATTGGTGAGACCTTTCACCATGGATGGCCTGCAGCTCATCAAGCCTGAGAAGTCTGGATATTAATGTACCTCCATTAACATCCAGCTGCACATCGACAGGCCAGGGGTCCACCGGGGGATTGTGCGTGTGTGTGCGTGTGTGGGGTATTGTCCTGACATGAGTCCAATGAGATCTGATCCCCACCCCTGTCTCCACAGCAGTGCAGTCCCTGAACAGCCTGAATGACCAGATCGCTCACTTCATGGTGAACAGGCCCAAGACCCTGGATAGCGAGGATGACGCCTTCCTACCCAGTGAGAAGGAGACCCTGAAGAAATCCATGACATTGATGAGACACCTCCTCATGGATGCCCAGGTACTAAGAACACCTTGTACGGTTGTGATCGTGGCTGTATCCGTGTCAGATGAGCAGGGGAAAAAGCTACAATGAGAGCGTTGGCAGACTCCTAATTCATGTGCTCAGGTGGGCTCTCAGAGGGACAGTAACAGTGTCTCCAGCTTCATATAAAACATGTAACAGACACTCTTCCCCAGACTACCCATGCAGCTTATCAAATCAAGAGGATTAATTTGCTAAACTAAAGAGCTCAGGCTTAGGGAACCAGTCCATCTCCATCCAGTCTCCAGGGGATGTGATGTCACCATGGAAGTGGACTTGGTGCCTCTCTAAGCAGCATGCTGTGAGCATTAGCAGTTAGCCCTTAACGCTGTCCTTATTTTTACCGAGAATGTTGATGTGGGTTCCCACTAGTCAATGTGGACCCATATTAACACTCTGTGTTACATTAACATTGCAGCTTTGCTGGGTTCCAGAGCTTTATTTTCTGGGGATTTTCTCTAGTAACACCCTGTTTAGTCTGAATCTGGTTTTTACGCCTGTCATTTTAACCCCCCCTCATCTTTGAAACAACAAACAGTTGTTCTGTAGATTGATATACCACTGACCTCATTGTCTAACATGTAAACTGAATGAACAGCTCATAGCATCCCTGTATCATTAGTGTAAAATCAATGCTGCAAAATTATACTCAAGGCTTTAAAACTATTCTTTAAAACTGCAGTCTTAGATCAGTCAGGATTACACGAATTACTGACAATTTTATAATAATCATAAATTATGACACTACAAGGGCTGTTAAAACTCCAGGAAAATTGTCTGAAAATAGAAGAACAATAGTTTGTTCGTGTCTGATAAGAGACATGCGTGTTTTAAAGTCACGGTCTTATGACCGCTTTCATAGCATTTGCATATTAAATATCAGCCTTCCTGTGTTGATGTTTGTCATTTGGGAATTTTTATTTATTTTTTCTGACCTGCAGTTAATTGCATGGATGGCCCATATTAATCATCTCTCGGTTCTTGTAATAGTCACACAGTTTCAGTGCCCACTCCATAGTTAAATGTCAATGTTAAACATAATCACCTTTTCAAAATAAATAATGTTGCTTAATTTATTAGTACTTGGAGCTATTTATCCAGCTCCTGTAGGAGAAGTTCCACCATTCAATTAACAGATAAAAATGGCTCACGAGCCCCAAGAACGGCCACTGGCAGCCTTGTAGTCTTCAAACTCCTCCTCGTAATTTAAATTTTTTGTATAGGCAGTAATAGAAACATCACCACCAGGCCTGCTTGGTTTATCGTTCACGTTATCACACTCCGGGGATTGTTTGCTGTGTAGAGACACTGGCAACCATTTAACCTGACCTCCAATATGGCTGACAGTATCACATGGGTCAAGTGACTGCAAACTCTCAATAAGCCGTTCTTGTCCTCGGCGTGTTATTTGCATTATCTGTTGAGGCGGAAACAGATTACAGATTAGCCTGAGTCAGATCAATATTAGAATGGAGATAGTGTACTATTTAAAAAAAAAAGGGATGGGCATGAGGTCTTCTACTCAGGTAAGCCTGCAGAGTCACATGCATAAAATGTACAAAGAAACAACTGCTGTTTAAATTGTGTGTGTGTGTGTGTGTATATTCCCCCCCCAGTGTGACATGGGTGTAGATATGGCTAAATGACTACATTTATTCAGCTATAAAGGAGCATGCTAACCAGGATTGACGTTTTTTAAATTTATGAGCAGTGCCGATTACAGTGTCAGGCTCATTGAAGTACAGCCAACTTCTTTGTTGCATGATAAATGTAGTTCTGTGTGTTGTTTTTAATTTTCTCAGGCATTGTCCCTAGTCACTAATTTTCACAATAAACGCAGTTGTTCGTTTTTCTCCATGTTGCATCTGAAGGGAATGGCTGCAGAAAGCTAACTGTAAGATGAGGGACTCTTCTGTTTTTGTTTTCTAAATCCACCAGTTTTCACAGAGCTGTGTTTCTTCATGGTCATACAGATGGTCTGTACAGATATAAAAAACCAGGAAGGAAGGAAGTGTATCACGCACAGCTGTGGACAGCAGAAATGAAGAGAATTGTAACTTTACAACCTCTGACCAGCTGTCCCTGAACAGCAGCCTGCGTCTTTAATGAAAATGTCAGTCAATTACTGGGGTGACGACATTAAACGGTGAAATATAACGTGGTGGGAGAGAAGTGCTGAGAGTAGAGCACTGTCCATCTTGGTGCCTGAGTTTGGTGTCACAGGAATACCTATGGTGTGACAGACGACACGTGACAAAGGCAGGAGGAGGGGCTGTTTTACCGTGCATGTCATAACTTGGGCATAACTACAGCGTGCGTGTGATACTCCTCTGCTTTCACTCGGTTTTCTAACACGGTTGAGGAATTTGGCTCTCAGTGCACACAGGAAAGGTGAATTGGACAACTTTAATTATCTGGTACGCATGCACGTGTGCGCACACACACGTCAGCGATACGCTACAGGCTCCCAGCGGTTCTGTACAGGACAAACAGTATGGAGACACGGATGGGTGGTTCTAGGGTAAATAGTTTGTCAGTTCAATTATTTTTTGTTATATGATGGGTATAAACTGTGGTAATTTTCACTACAGATGTAGAAACAGAAAGCTGTGAGAAAGTTCAGGTGTTGAGCTATACCTGGAGCTGTATCATTTAACAGTGTAAATGCAATACAGGGTTGATTGCACCAGTGTAATAACTGGAATGTCTTAATTTAGCTGCATATCAGTTTAATGGCTCAAAAATAAATAAATAAATTAAATAAATAAATAATAAAAAACTTGTCATTTAATGGCCTAGTCCATGTATTTAATATTACTCCATCTTATTCATACCTGGCCAGGTACAAGGTGTTCACTTCTAGTGTTGTATAAAGTACCTGAAAGCCACACTTAAATAAAAGTTCAGATATTCTACGTCAAAGTCACCCACTGTAATATTACTTATGTGAAAGTATGAAAGTATTTAACTGTACTTAAGTATCAAAAGTAGTTTCAGAATAAATGTACTTAAGTATTAAAAGTAAACATATCTGATTTAAAAAGCAGTCAAAATTTGAAGAATTCCAAATTAATCTGTAGTGCTGCCTTTTCCAAATTCTGCATTATTGCACCATGTAAAATTAAAACAAAAATCGTGTGTTTCCTGAGGTTTGACGAGGAGTTTTTGAATGCCATAATTTCAGTGCTTTTTGACAAGCATAGGAGGTGCTTCATTTGATATGATGAATCCTTCACTCCAAGGCAGAAGAAAATCTCTTGTAGATATGGCCACACGTGGTCTGACTCGTTTAAAGCAGCAGTTATGCTAGCAGACGTAGCAGGTGATGAGGTTAGGGTCACTGCTGCTAGAGGAGGATGCTGCTGCTTCCACCATGGCTTCTTTCTGCAGCTCTTTAGACCTGCCTGAGCCTGTCACACTGAACACACAGACTGAAAACTGAAATTTTATGTTCTTTTTTTAGAGTAAATAACAAATTCCAGGTGGGAAATGTGTTGAAGTAAAAGTGTGCGTTTTATTTACGAAATGTTTTGGAGTAAAAGTCGACTAATTTTAAAACTCAAATACTGTAACGAAGTACTATTACTTTGTTACATTACGCCACTGTTCACTTCTGCCTTGTGTTAAGATGTTTGTCTCTGTTGCCGTGGTTGCCATTAACACTCTGGCACTCGTTAAGGAGGGATGACCATTAAATGAGAAGTAGTGAGCAGATCTGTCTCGGTCATGTTAGTCATGACCAGCTGAGTTTTATTTCTGTTTTCTATCAACTGTGTCCAATACCTTCATACATCACAAAAACAAGGCAGACCATCCTTCTACATGGCCCAAAATGAAGGAAGAATTGGAGAGCTTTGTCTCCCCACCCCAGCACCAAAGCCAAATGGCAGCTTTTCATGTGACTGTGTCTTTATGTCTGGGGTGATGGATGAGTGCCTGTCTCACTCTGCTAGAAGGACACATCATGATCCCCCTGTCACTGGTGCTCTGTAGCAGCATCCTTCATGATGTTCATCAACTTTCTATTGTGTCTATTATATGAGTAATATTGACACTGCATTGTCCTACACTGTAGCCCTGGAGATATGTGGCATTTCCTAAACACTAATCTTCTACAAATTGTTCCGAGAGGAACATACACCAGGACAGACAGATGGGCCCCTTCTGTGCTCCGTCTGGGCAAACATCCCTGCTAAAGTCACAGATGGCTCCAAGAAGCAAAAAGTTAAAATAATTGGCCTTATGGGTTCTGGCCCACTTGCCTGTGGAGCTGTGTTGATGTTTTCAAAACATCATTATTTTCTCATTCCAAACTATTTGAAAACAGCTAAATGTTACTGATGTGCACCATGATGAGATGGCTGGGGCTGATTGAAGACTGCTTTCTTTATTTCATAAATCAAGTCTTGGTCTTTCATGTTTTAGATAAGACCTGTTCAGCTCAGAACCAAAGAGCTCCGTTAAACTAAAAATGAGAAATTGGTAAAACTTGTTCTTAGCAGGTCTCATTAAAGGACAAACTTGGCATGTTTGTGGTGCTGTTGCCTCAGCCTGGCCTGTACGTATTCTGATTATGGGCTGTTGGACCTCCTGCAATTCTTGGATCATTTTGAACAAAAGGTTGGTTAGGATGGTTAAGCAATATGACAAGTCATAAAAAACTCAGTTTGATGTGCTTTTTTTTTGCATTACTTGATGAGGTTTCTGATGTGAAACTACAGATTGTACTTTTCTTGTTTCAAAGTTATCATGATGTAAACATGCATGCTCACAAACAAGACAGAAGCGAAGTTCTAAGTTGCTGTACATGAAAAGAGGGGGAAAAAAACTAAAAATTCTGGCCTTTACTATGCACTTGCTGTTTTAGTCAGTCACCTGGTAGAACTACTGTCCAAGTTCATCCAAACAGGTCAGCACTAGAGCTTTTGGACCCAGCTGATCCTCAGGAGAGCTGATATCATGAATGAATTGTCCATCACGGAAGCCGTACTGCCTACCTTTGGACATCTTATGCTCCGGAGCCACGCCCCCTCCTAGCCATGCGTAGCCACATGCTAACATGCTGACGGAACAGCACCTGTCTCGGCACATGCGGCAGATGGGTTGGTCAGTGGACCATCTGCCTGGACCAGGACCGTCTGTCTATCGCTGTAGGTGTTGTGGTAATAACATAGTTTTGTGCTCATACAGCATTGATTGGCTGCAGAATGGTTACTAATAATTATTCTTCTCCAGTTGATGCAACGCAATCTGTTGAGTGGTGAAAGGTGCATGGACACCTCCAGTCCAGTGTGTCTGTCATGTTAATCTTTATTTATAATTTATCAGTCAACTCAAAGCCCAAACCTTAGACCAGTGCTGCTGTGCCAGCTGTTCTGGACAAGCTAATCCAATGGTCTGAGCTTTTTATTTGCTCAGATGTAACATAAAACACAGTGATGACATACACAGTATGCCCCGGTGTAAATACAGATATCTTTGTATTGTAAGAGAACATTTGAAAACTTTGTCAATCTGAGAAATGTTTTATCTCTTATGGTGACAATAATTTAAACACTAGCAGGACAAACACTCCGGATTAGTTTGATTATTATAAGAATGTTCTGAATTTCCTTTTTAAAAAGTAAATTCAGTGAACACTGTTGAATGATGTCTGTAAGTAAAGGTCTCAACATGTTCGATACTTAGTAAAACATTTCTATTTATATTCATACATGAATAAACTCGTATAAAAATGTACACTTATTATGCAGGCATTATATTGTTCTTTTGTGAGCAAATGTTACAAAACAAGGTTCACACGAAAACATCTGAGCTAAATGCTAATGAAATGGTCAATGAGCCTCGTTATGTTTGCGAACTTTGCATTGTGTTGCTGTATATATCATTAAAGCTTTTCACAGACCTAATAAAACAGGCAGCCAAAAATCAATCTTAAAACTTTGTCTTAGTATCTCTGAACATGTTTTGTGATCTCATGATGGAAACTCCTACCTTGATAGCACAAAACATGAGGCAAAAAGGAAAAAATATCAAAGCAGAAGCTAGAAGCTTCTCTCTCTCTCTCTCTCTCTCTCTCTCTCTCCCTCTCTGTCCCTCCTCCTCTCTCTCTGTCCCCCCCTTTCTCTCTCTCTCTCTCTTCCCCCTACCTCTCTCTCTGTCTGTCCCCCCCGTCCGTCCGTCCCTCTCTCTCTCTCTCTCTCTCTGTGTCTGTCTGACCCCCCCTCTCTGT